>PVIA01005534.1:0-65022 GCA_004024845.1 Tonatia bakeri
CCCTCCCCCTTGGTTTTGTCCATGTGTCCTTTACAGTAGTTCCTGAAAACCACTGTCCCCTCCCCCACCAGCTATTGTTAGATTGTTCTTAATTTCAATGACTCTGGTTATATTTTGTTTGCTTTTTTCTTTTGTTGATTATGTTTCAGTTAAAGGTGAGATCATGTGGTGTTTGTCCCTCACCGCCTGGCTCATTTCACTTAGGATAATGCTCTCTGGTTCCCCCTGGCTTCTCCATGTTGAGGCCCCAGGGCTCAGTCTGGAGCCCTTGTCTTTGCTGTAGTCGCTCCTTTGTTGACCTCATTCCATCTCAGGGCTTTAAACGTCGTCCACGCGCTGAAGATGGGAGTTAATGTCTCTAGTCTAGACGGTGCTCCTAGACTCTAGAATGTCCAATTGTCTACTTGAAATCTTGACTTCAAGGTCTAGCAGAAATTTTAGACTTACTATACCCCAAGTTAAACTCCTATTTTCTCCTGCAAGTCTACTCCGTCCATAGCTCTGCCCATCTCCACGACGGCAACCTCATCCTCCTACTAAGAACTAGAATCATCCTTGACCTTTTTTTTTTAAAGGGTTTTTTTTTTTTTGAGATTTTATTTATTTATTTTTAGACAGAGGGGAAATGTGGGAGAAAGGGAAACACCATTGTGTGGTTGCCTCTCACACGCCCTCTACTGGGGACCTGGCCTGCAACGCAGACATGTGCCCTGACTGGGAATAGAACCAGTGACACTTTGGTTCACAGGCTGACAATCCACTAAGTCACACCCACCAGGGCTTGACCTTTTGTTTTCATTATCACCCTCCACACCCAAATGCTGTTGGCTCCTCCTTCAAAATATATTCAGAACCAGCTGCTTCTCCCTACCTTCATTGCTGCCACCTTGGTTTGAGCCCCCAGCCCCTATCACCTGGATCACTGTGCCTCTTGCCTAACTGATTGGGGTTTTACCCTTGCTCTCCTTCAGTCTGTTTTTAACACAGCAGGCAGAGTGATTCTGTTAAAACATGAGGGAGATCAGGTGACACCTCTGTTCAAAACTCTCCAACCACTTCCACCTTGAGTTAAGAACCACACACGTCACCATACTTCGCCTAACACTCATTCTTCTGTGGCCATACCGGCCACCTGCCAGGCCTGTCCCTGACTCAGGGCCAGCTATTCCCTCTGCTGCTGCTGCTCTCCCACCGAATCCCACTTGGCTCACTTGTGCGTGCCCTTCAGGTCCTTCTTCAAATGCCACTTGCTCAGGTAGGTCTTCTCTGACCACCCTATTAAAAATGGAAACACCCACCTTCAGCATCGTTCCCCTCCTTGGGTTTATGTTCATCTGCAGCACTCATTGCCTTTTAATAGACTATACAATTTAGTTCAGTATTTTACTTATTGTCTTCCTTCCTTGGTGGATGTAAGCTCCGTGAGGGCAGGGATTTCTGCTTGTTTTTTTCCACTCCTCCACCTCTGTACCAAGTCAGTGTTCAATAAATATTTGTTGACGAGTCATGTATTTTTTTCTAGGTACCTGAGTTTTAGCAATGAACGTGGCAGACGGACTAGGTCTCTGACCTCAAAGGGGTTACGTTCTCTTGGCAGCATTGTGGGGAAGGAATAAATAAGTAAACAAGCAAATGAGGTTGGTTCAGATTTTGATAAGTGCCATGAAAGAACCAAACAGGGGATACGATAAAAGAGCAGTGGAGAAAGGCAAAGGACTTTAGAGAGAGCGGCCGAGGAGGGCTAACTCATCATAGGCGTGTGAACCCCTTGGGTAGGTGGACTTTGTCCATCCTGCTCAGAGCTGTGATGGGATTTTCCAGGGTGAGGGTGGAGGCTCTCGATTTGGAATCTGTTGAGAAATAGGACCCAGGAGACAGAAAAGTGGAGATTTTACAAACAAACAAACACCTTTATTAAAGAAATACTTAACTAGTCAATGGCACAGTTGGGCAACCACAGCCTTCCCTACAGAGATAGAGCCTGCCCCAGTTTGCTTATTTCAGCAAGGAGAGAGACCAAAATTTCCAGGCAAGCAGGTAGCATATCAGAGAGAAAAGCCAGATGGCACTGAGTTCAGCACACTCCATTCCTACTTCCAACTGCACAGTCGGCTCGTGCCTCCTGTCCTGGGCAACAGTGAGTTGAGATGGTCATGTGACGTTCAAGTTCTCTCTGCTCTGCAGAAACATAAGGAATAAGAAGTGTTTCTTCTCACATGCTGTGGCAGGGTGAAAACTCAGGCTTCCTCTGGAGGGGTGTGTTTGCTCTGCACCTACCGCAGTGTTTGCGAGAGGCCATGCTTCACACACGATGAGCCCACGGGCAGGGCGAGATACTAATTCAGGCCTGTTCCTGCAGGAGGTGGGACTTCTCCAACGAGCAACTTTGACTTCAGGACATCCATCAGCTTGGCCAAACACTTCCTTAGAACTGCTCTGCAGACTCTTTCCACCCAGTGCTCCTTCCTTCCCCTCTCCTTTCACTGGTAGTCGATCTGTATCAAACCTGAAGTTTCTTCTCACCCTCTCTTTTAACCTTTGTCCTTCACATGCATTTCCCCAAATAAATCTCCTACATGTCTAATTCTATCTGGGTTTCTGCTTCTCAGAGGACCCAGACAAACATGCATGTGGTATCCTCAGCACTCAGAAAAGGGCCTAGAATGCAATGTACTCAATAAATGTTTGTTGAATGAATTGGTGCATGAATGAAGAGATGACATTTGAGCTAAAGCCTAAAGAATAAGAAGGAACCAACCATACAGAAAGTTGGGGGAAGAGTGTCAGGCAATGGAGACACTGAGTGCCTCAAGAAGGAAAGAGCGTGTCTTACTGAAGAGTAAAGGCCAGTGGGTTTGAAGACCAGGAAAAGGGAAGTGTAGAGTAAGACGCGGCAAGGCAAGCCCAGGTGTCCAAATGCCATGGAATCTTATAGGCCATGATCATAAGGAGCTTGAGTTTATTCAATGAACAATGACACATCACTGAGGGATTTTGAAATGGTGAATGGCATGATCTGATTTGTTTTAAGAAGGTCATGGTGACTGCTTTTTGAAGAGTACACTGAAAAGGGATGTGTGTAAAACAGGACCAGACAAGAGATGGTGGTTTAGATTCAAGGACTGTGGGAGAGTGGAAAGAACTGAATAAGTTTAAGCCTATTGGGAGCAGAACCTACTATAATGTGCTGATAAACTGCATGAGGGAAGGAAGAGGCAATGCAGATGCCAAGGTTTTGGCTTGGGCAGCTGGATGGCTAGTGATGACATTTGCTCTGGGGGTCAGGGGGAGAAGCGGGCAGATCTGTGGAGGCAGCCCAGACAAATACTAATCAGGCAGTTGGACACATAAGTAGAACTCAGGAAAGAGATTTTGGCTAGAGACCAGAAAGTATTCAGCCATGTAATATGAAAAAGAGATATTTATTGAAGAAGACACAAGATACAGGAAACACTGTATACAGGACAACAATGCCTCAGTCCCCTTCAAAGTAGTCACCTTGGGACCTCACACCATTCTCCCAGTTGCCATTGTATTTTCTCGAATCTTACTGAGGGTCTGAACTCTTTTCCCTTTCAAAGATGATATTAGTTTTGGAAAAAGCTGGAAGTCACAGGGCGCCAAATCTGGGCTATAGGGGGTGCTGAGTCACCTGGGTAATTTGATGTTTCACCAAAAAACTCTGCATGAGACATGATGCATGAACAGGCACGTTGTCGTGATGAAGCTACCAATCAGTAGTTGCCCATAGCTTCGGCCTTCTGAATCATCCAGTTTTCATAAGGAATGTTCAAGCTTAATGCAAAATTTGAGGCAGATTCGTTGCTGTACTTGCTCATTGATTTTGAATGCAATGGCCACACAGTGTGCCTGCTCACTCAATGGCATCTGACACTGACTAGTACACTGACTAGTACAGTGAAGTCATCATTGTTCACACAGGTGCATTCCAATCTGCTCTTGTTGCCAAGTTACATCCATGTCACAAAAACTGTTCTCATTATGTTAACAATGACTGGGCTTTTCCTGGACAGACTCTTCAGAGCTATGGAACTAGATGAGAGCACCCAGACAAACAGAACTGACAGAGGAGAGGACTCAGCACTGATCCCTGCAGCTCTACAATATTCAAAGGGCGGTGGAAGAGGCAGCAAATGAACCCGAGAAAGAGCTTCCAGTGAGGCAAGAGGAGAACCAGAAGAGTGCGGCCTTGTGGAAGCCGATACAGGGGAAAGTGTCCCACAAGTGCTCAGCTGAACTGAATACTGCTGAGAAGTCCAGTAAATGTTGGACCCAGAAATGGAACTGGTCTTGGCTAAATAGAGTTTGTTGATGAGCTTGACAAGAGGATTTTCTCAAAATGGTACAGACAAAGACTAGACTGGATTGAGGAGTAAGGGAGGGAGTGAGAATATTATACAAAGTCAGCTCTTTTGAGTGTTTTGCTGTCGAGGAAAAGAAAGGAGCCACAGCCCTTAGGAAATGTAGGATCGAGGTAGGTGGTCTTAAAAGTTGGAATCCCTAGAGCAGTATGTGTCCAGTGGGGAGGGAGAAAAGGATGATGCAGAAGAAAGGAGATAAATCCTGAACCAAAGTCCTTAAGAAGGTGGGAGGGGAAGGAACCCAGGACCCAAAGGGTTGACCTTTGAGGGCAGTAAAGAAAACAGAATATACTTACAGGTGCAGGTGGCTTTGTAGACCCAGAGGAAGATAATCAGGGAGTTTGGTAGATCTAGCTCTGCCAACCATCGGGAAGATTGATTTTTTTCCAGTGAACTCTCCATGTTCTGGCACTCGAATCAAAGCAATGGTAAAAGATGATAAGTTGTAGAATTTACCCTTACTAACACCTTTTCATGGACTAGGAGGCTAATTTTTATTTTACATATTTTTTTCTCTGCACTTGTCGGGAAGTTTTACAGCCCCGGGTCTGAACAAATCAGTTCACGTCAATGTGGTAGGCTCCGTCGGTGGGGCTGGCCACTACTCTGTCGCTGTGGGGACGAGGCGCCCTGAGCGACGGGGAAACGCATGCCCCTGCCTACACGCAGCTCTGACTCTTTGCCATTCTGGAGTATTTTTTATTTTCAAGTAAAAAAAATATACGGCACACACGTCTTCCCCTTTTACACAATGACAAAATCGCTCAAAGGATACTTTTATTTTCAGTCCCATGTTTCGGCTTGTTCTATGGTCTCCTCCTTTACCTGCTACTAGTATTGAAGAGCGGTTTTGTTCACTACGAGGTAATTCTAAGAACTAATTTGTCTTAGGCCCTGATGCTCGGTAGTTCCTAAGGAAGGGCAGTTTATTTTGCATGGTCCAAAGTGGTTGATGTCATGTCCAAATGGAAGAAACTGAGAAAAAAAAATGGAAATGTGGGCTGTCATGAACGCCTCTAGGACACCGTTATTTATGCTACTGTGGGTAAGCTTCCCTTAAGGAAAGTGGTAGAAACTCCAGCACTTAGGTTAAAACACATCTGTAAAAGGCACTAAAAATGTATTAAAGAGACTCACTGTAAAATACCCTGGGAAGTAAATATATGACCAAGGAGACCTGATCTCTAATTTTTCTGATTCTACAAAATTACCTTATATTTGCAAAAAGAGTAGAGCTGAAGAAAAAGGGGGTGGACTTCCCACGTGAATAGTAAAAACATCCGTGTATATCTTAGCCTTAAAACAGTGAGACAGCTTTAAAAATCAACTCTATGTCAAAAAATCCAAATGTCATAGACCATAAAAGGTTAAAGCCAGATAGTGCACGGAATTTATGGTGAACAAGAGGCTGTGAACTAATCTGCACAATATCACTACTCAGGAAATAAATACACAACCAGTACTTCAGCTTACACACTGTGTCCTGTAGGTAATGCCTAGACAGACACTTAGGTGAAAGGTCAAGAATTCAGGAGAAGACTCCTAATCGCTTTCCTGTTTGACTCGGGGCAGCCTATTTAGCTTTACTGGTTTCACTTTCTCCAACCATAAAATGAAAGGCAATCTCTTATAATATTTGAATGTTGTTATGGACTGAACTGAATTCTTGTGCCCCTCCCCCCAAATTCATTTGTTGAAACCTGTTCCCCTTCCCCCAGAGTGATGGTATTACTTTTGGGAGGTAACTAGGAGTAGATGAGGTCACAAGGTTGGAGTACTCATGAATGAGATTAGCACTCTTATAGGAGGTACTAGAGAGCTCGCTTTCAATCTCCGCTCTCAGTCACAAAGAGAAGTCGGCAGTCTGCGACCTGGAACAGGGCCCTCACCAGACCAGACCACGCTGGTGCTCTGACCTTGGACTTCGAGCCTCCGAAACTGAGAAATAAATTTTTGTTGTTTTTAGGCCACCAAGTCTATGGTATTCTGTTACAGCAACCCAAATTGACTAAGACAAATATTAAATGATTGAAGGTGCCTTGTGCTAGTGAAAACATTACATCAAAAGCACCAGCCACAAAAGAAAAAGTAAACGGACCTACATCAAAATAAAACATTTTCTGCTGCCAATGGTCATTAAGAACATGAAACGACATCCCACAGAATGGGAAAAAATAATTGCAGATGATATATCTGATAAGAGACCAGTATTCGGAATACATAAAGAACTCTTACAACTCACCCAGAAAAATATAACTAAAAAAATGAACAAAGGACTTTAACAGAAAATTGTCCAAAGAAGATATACAAGTGGCTAAGAAACACATGAAAAGATGATCAACATCAGTGAACCTTCAAGAAATGCCACAATGAGATACCACTTCACACATATTAGTGTGGTTATAATGAAAAAAGACAGACATGACAAGTGCTGGTGAGGATGTAAAGAAATGAGAATCATACATTGCTGGTGGGAATGTAAAATGATAAGCTGCTTTGGAAAAGAGTCTGTCAAGTTGCTCAAAAAGTTGAACATGTAACCCAGCAATTCCACTCCTAGGTATCTACCCAGAGAAATGAAACCCTATGTCCACACAAAACTTGCACAAGAATGTTGACAGCAGCGTTATTCGTAAGAGCCAAAAGGTGGAAACACCCCAAATATCCACTAACTAGTGAATAAACAAAATGTGGTCTAGCCATACAATGGGATACTATCTGGCATTAAAGAAATGAAGTGGTGACATGGGCTACAGTATGGATGAACCTTGAAAACACATGCTAAGTGAAAGCAGTTAGATACAAAAGGCCACATAATATAGGATTCCACCGATACCGAAATATTCAGAAAAGGCAAACTCACAGAGACAGAAACTGAATTAGTGGTTGTCCAGAGACGGGTGGAGAGCATGGGGAGTGACAGTTAATAGGTATGCAGTGTCTTTTGAGGCGATGAAGATGTTGTGGAATAAGTGATGACAGCCGAACATCTCTGCACATGCACTCACCACTGTACACTTTAAATGGCTGAATTGTATGGTATTTGAGTTATATGACAGTGGTGATGCTCGAAAAAAGAAGTGAACGTATTAACACCAATGTCACCAGGAGTCCAAATTCTGGCTTACACAGAATTCCTTTCCTGGAGAGCAGATAATATGCACAGCCAGCAGTGGTCTAATTTTACTCACAAATTCCTTACATATCTAGCTGTCAGGTTACTATTTTAAGCAAAGACCCAGAAAAAAAATCTCTTTTAATACTGGAACACAGTCTTTAAGATTATCATTTAGTAAACCATCCAATATGGTATATTCTTCATTATGGGGCAAAATCAGAAATTTCATGGTGCTGTTGACTGTTCAATTCAGATCTGTATATTATAAAATATTTTTATTCTTCAGAGAACAGGTTGGTGTTGCCAGAGGGTGGAGGTGGGGTTGGGGTGAAATGGCTGAAGGGGGTCAAAGGTACAAACTTCCAGTTGTAAGTCCTGGGATGTAACGTGCAGCGCTGGGACTAGAGTTAGCAATACTAAATTGCGTATTCGAAAGTTGCTAAGAGAATAATTCTTAGAAGTTCTCACCACAAGGAAAAAATTGTTAACTACTTACGTGTGGTAATGGATGTTAACTAAACTTATTGTGGTAATCACTTCACAACATAAAGATATATCAAATCATTATGCTGTACTCCTAAAATGTTATATGTCAATTATATTCCAATTTTTAAAAATTTGTATTCTTGCCTGATGGTTTCTTTCCATCGACTTCAAGACTCCAAAAGCCTTCTTTGTGTACCTTAAAGTGTTTTGGGTGTCTCTCATTTATGCTTTCATGTTTTACCATCAGTTTGGACACACACTTGAAAAGATACCAAATCAGAAACTCTTTCCAAAGTAATACGAAATGAAGTTCTACTTGGGTTAGAGTTCTGTTCCCAATGGGCTTTTTTTTGCAGAGGAAGGGAAAGGCATTTTCAGAATGTGAGCGGTCCGTGCGTTAGAGAACGCTGGACCTACAAAAGCAGGCGTTCTCCGTTTTCTCTTAACTTCTTTTCCGCGGCGTCGTGGACCCCCGAGGCGTTTGGGAGCTGCTCAAAAGCAAGCGCCTGGGAACAACGGAGGCGCCAGGGGGCCAGGTCCCGTGCGAGAGCCACTCCTGGCCGATCCTCCCAATGTCGGTGCGGGCGCAGCGCCTCCTGGCCTCCGCCCTCGCTTGCCAGCGGGGCCTTCGCTGCAGCCCACCTGGATCCAGTCCGCCGCGCCCGTCACCCCCGGCCGTCACCATGGCACCGCGCCGCCCCGCGCCCAGCCCGCTCTCCCGCCTGCAGCCCACTCGCCCCTCCCCCAGCCCCGCGCTCCTGCTGGGAAGGGGGTGGTGCGGAGGCTGGAGGAGACGCAGGCGTGAGGAAAGCGGCGGTGAGAAGCCCGCGGCTTATTGGCTGCCTGGCCTTGGGGACAGAAGCCCCGCCTCTCTGGCGGGGATCACGTGATCCCTTTCAAAGATGGCCGCCCTGTTGTTTTGATGAATAATACTTGCTGGGGCGAGGGGATTAGAGTAGGGGTGGAGGGGTAGGAGGATTTACTCTTTCTGCCGGAGCATCGCGAGCCTAGTCCTCCTCCTCCCCCCCTGCCCGGGCTCGGGCGTGGAGGCGGGGCGTGGCCGGCCTGCTTTGGGAGGGGAGGGGCTTGCCCCTTCTGTGCTGGGCTCTCTGCCTGGGCGGCTGTGGGGTCGCCCTATCTCGGGGCGTCCACTCTGCAGTCGAGCAGTTCCCGCCGGGGATAAAGGGTAGGAAGGAGAGCAGGATCTGCTGGAGGAAGCGCAGCTGCCGCGCCGCCACCACTACGAAGGCACTTCAGGCTTGGGGCACGAGGCAAGCTGGAGCTCCAGCTTAGTCTGGGTAACCTGGGAGGCAGAGGGTAGTCAGTGGCGCCTTAAGGTAACCCTGTAGCAGCGGCAGTGGCGGCCAGAGGAGGCTGCTCAGGGTTACCAGCAGCTGTACGAGTCTCTGGGGCGATTGGAGTGACCGACGCCAAGGCAGTTCAGTGCCTCGTCTTCTTATTTTTTAACCTCTGACTATGCAATTCTGAAACCTCCCCCATTCGGGGGACCAGACAGCCCTACAGACACCGTCCACTCTTCTCCCGCCCTGGTCTCAAGAACAGAAGGATCTCTCCCTAACGCCTTTCACCATTAAGAGGAAAGCGATGGAGGAGCTGAGCGCTGATGAGGTGAGGAGGCTGGGGGACGCCTTTGGAGATTACTTGGCAACTCTTCGGCGCTTTGGACAGGGAGGGTATTGCGCCAGTGGAGAGTGGTCGTTGGCCTTGGGGGGAGATGACATTTTCCAAGAATAAAACGAGTCTCTGAGAGGGTCTTCGTTTGTATTCGCCTTTATTCCTTGCCCTTTTTTCATCATTCTCAACTCCATTTGCTTCTTTTCGAGTCTTTTAGGGTCTGAAGAAGAGAGCTTATCGAGCCGTTCTTTCTTTTTTCAGGGTATTTAAGAACGAAGGGCTAGATTTACATCAAGTGTGTGTGTGTGCGCGGTCGCGTCTTACTGCAGAGATTTAAAGAATAATTTTGGGTGAAATCAGAATGTATGAGTGTATTTTTTAAGGGTAGTGTTTGAAAACCCAAGCAAGTGTGGACTGTGTCATTGTGTAAATTGGTTAAACATACGTTTGTCTTTGGTGGTGGCCTACAGGCAGATACTTTGATATTTAATAAAATATGTATCTTCTCAAGAGCCTAGTGAATTCCAGTTAAATTCTAGTCATTTAACAGTCCACCATTGACTTCTGGCATACTTCTCTTTAATTCAGCCTTTTTTCTAGTTATTGTCCCTTTCAAACTTGCGTTTTGGTGCAGCAGACACAGAACAAGCAAATGGAAGCAAATGGCTTTGTAAACTACCCTCGTTATGTTTCTTAAGGGAATCTTAGAGATCTCTTTCTTGATGTTTTACAGGTTATTTAATAAGATTGTCAAAAAACAAAACAGTGGCACTTAGGGTACAGGGAATTTCTTGCGTTTCTACTGACTTTTCCCTTCCTTTTTACAAATTGGGAGCTTCCCTCTTAGGACCCCTGCTGGCTTCACTCACTTCATCCTCCCTCCTCATTTCTTCCACTGGCTGGTATACTACTTGCCTACAGTATTGTGGAAGTAGTCACCCATCAGCTTGGTTGTCCTATAAAACTCTCATGCTTCAGTTCTAGCTGCAGAGTAGACAGTATGTTTACTTTGGGGCTAAAATTCTCTGGGGATGGGACATGCAAGCGGTCGGTTAAGGGTCAGGTGGGAAAGGAAGCAGATCATTTTGCTGGTTGTGATACTTGGGTGTTTGGAAAGTCAGGATTGCCGGTTCTGTGTTACTGACTGTTCCCTCAAATGCATCAGGAATGTGCTCTTAAATTAGAATAATATTGAACAGTTTCTTTTATTCAGGTAGGAGCCATCTAAGTAACCCTTAGAAGCACTTTGTTTTATGTAGTTTTTAAAAGTGTCACCCTCCCCCCCTTCTCCTTACTATTAATTCTGATAGTAATTTCTCTTAAGGCAAAGAGTTTATGTTTTTTAGTAATCCTTTACTTTCTTTTTTCCTTGATGTTCTCTAAATTGTCCCCAGTTTAGACGTTTTTACATACTTGAGTGTTCACCAAGAAATTATTTTCAAATCAGGAAAGCATACAGACCAGTTAAAGATACTGTATATTTGAACTGTGGCTCTTCACTTTATCCAGTCCTTGAGGAAGGTCTGACTTTTTTGTGACCATATAAGGACAAATGTAATCGTCGTGGAGGAGATAGAAAAACATTTTTCAAGGTCAACAGAATATGAAAATAAACATTAAAATTTAATTCACTATTAGAAGATCAATATAAAATTATGCTCAACAAATTAGTTGGCCTGAACATGAAAGGATAGTTCAATAACTATCTCTCAACAACTTAGAACAAAGATTTTTTTCCTTTCCAATCCATTTTCTTTAGTTCTGGGATTAGGAGAGCAGTTCTTTACAGGGACATTTCCAAAGCTGTTGCCTTCATATTGCTACTCTATTGGTGGAAACTTTTGTCACAGATATGGTAGGTGACATTCATTTGGTTAGAAAATAGTACACTTATGTTACTAAAAATTCAAACATACATCCTGGGGTGAAAACAGGCAAAACAGTGGTCTTTCAGTAGGAAATTGGGTAAGGCAGAGTTTCGTATTTTAATAAAATGAAAATGTATGAGACTGTGGTCCATGAAGAACAGAGGCCGGTGTAACCAGTCTAGTAGCCCTAGGAGATTTTACATGCAGGCCCTTTTTGGTTTCTCTCACAGATCACCTTGAGTTTTTGTACTCTTCTCCCCTCCCCCTCAATTTTTTTTTTTGGTTCTTTGCTTTTTTAAAAAATTGTTGTTCAAGTACTGTTGTCTCTGTTTCCCCCCTGCATTCCCCCCACCCCACACATCCCCACCTCCCGCCCTCGATTCTACCCCCTTGTGGCTTTGTCCATGGGTCCCTTATACATGTTCCTTGAGTTCTTATGCTTTTCTTTTGTGCTTTCCGAGAACTTTGTTAACTTCATTGCTGTTTGTTGTGTGGCTAGCCCATTGCAGGGAGTTCATTGCTCTACAGGGCAGATCCATGACTAAGTTCATTCTCTTCACGAACCTACATTCCACCGCGTCATTATTTACATGATCTTCATTTGTGCCCTGCTCGTGTGTTGTTTTTCATACAATGATGCCGTCTGTGCGTAGGGCAGGTATTTTAAAATTGGTTTGCAACTGTAGTGATGAGATTGCATTGGAACAATTTGCTTTTTTTTCCCCCTTTCTTTTTTTGCTCAATCTTTATGACCTAGTTTATCTTCAAGATGGCTGGCTGGGATTTAGGGTGTGGTCAAGGTTTCAGAAGAGTGTTAAACCTTCCCTCTCAAAGGCAGAACACTGGCCTTAGACTCTGTAGTCATGTTCCTGAAGTGTGAAGGGACCGACCTTGTTAACCGCTTGAGAAGCCTGCTCTTGTGCCAGTCACTTCACAGCCATTGTCTCATTTGATAAAACAGTGCAATCAAGGAGGACCTTCACTTTCCCTTACTTTATAGATGAGGCAGCTGAGATTTAGGTTAAGTAATTTGTCCATAGTGACCTGGCTGAGAAGTGATAGAGTTGGAATTCAGGCACAGCGTACCGAATCTAAGAGCCCTTTCACCACTTTTTACGGCTTAACAGCTGGCAATAAACTCATCCCAGCTTCTATATAAATATCCTACTAACATGCATGCTTGATCTCCATAGTTTTCTATAGAAGTGTTGTTTTTCATGAATGCATTCATGATATGATCCAACTTACAGTCTTTTTTTGGTAGTGACTCTCGCCCTTCCAGAATTATTCACCCAACAAACATTTTTTTAAAAGCTGCTGTATATTCCCAGCAATGTGTTAGGTAGTTTAAGAGAAAGACAGTCCTTTTTCATAAGGAAATTTTAATTTAACTGGGGGAAGATTATATATGGAGAAAGATAGGAGTCCTACAGTAACAGTACAGGGTGCTTAGTGCTATTGTGGAGGCATGCACAAGACATTTAAAAAAAGAAGAAGAAGAAGGGACCATGTCTTAGTGGAGACTTAGACGAGAAAAATGATGTTTATGCTGAGCAGTGGTTGCCAGGGGAAGGGCTCTTGGAACTGACTGTGACACTGGGGAGCTCAAGAAAGAGCTGGAAGTAGTGGGACCAGAGATAGAATTTTGCCCGTGGGAGCCAGGTCTTGGTGGGTTTTCAGAAATGCCTACGAGTTTGAACTGTCTCAGTAAGACTGTAGGAAGCCTTTGAAGGGTCCTAAGGGATTCAGAAGATGGTTGACGAGGGTGTACAAGGTGGATTAGGGAGCAGGTGGCTGCAGTCCGGGAGGCCAGTTAGGAGGCTCCTATTGTTCTCCAGGGGTGAGGCTGTGGGAGCAGAGGCAGGCAGGCGTCAGAAATATCCAGGGTCAAAGTGAACAGTGATCAGTGATCACTTTTAGTGATCAGTTTGATGTGACGGAGGTAGGGACAGGGATAGAGTAAAGGAACGATGAGTCCTTGGTTTCCAGCTTGGGAGAAGGATGAGTTGGGGGAGGAATCAGGAATTCCAGACCAGGAGTGGGTTTCGGAGAACTCAGGTGACTTTGTGTGGACCACTGAAAGATGAGCCAACGTGGAGAGCCCCACCCCTGGCCTTCCTAGGCTGACATCTTCGTCTTTTTGATCTTTCCTCCCTCCCTCCGTTACTTGCTTAGATTTTATTTGTTTATTTTTAGAGAGAGGGAAAGGGAGGGAGAGAGTGAAGGAAACATTGAGTACAAGAGATGCATCCATCGGTTGCCTCTTGCATGCACCCTGACTGGGGACCTGGCCCACACCCCAGGCATGTGCCCGGACTGGGAATCAAACCAGCGACCTTTTGGTTCGCAGGCCGATGCTCAGTCCACTGAGCTGCACCAGCCAGGGCTTTTTGACCTTTTCTTTCTTTGTGACAGGCCTCAGAACGTAAGCTCACTTTTCCTCAGTAGACAGTTGCTACCACCACTTTATAACCAGGATTCTTCTTCAAGCCTGGTAGGAGTATAGCTTCCCAGGTCCCTTCACTACTCCTTTTGTTCATTTTAGCTAAGAGATGGAGAATGATAATGGTATCAGCCGACATTTATTGAGCTCTTAATATGTGCTAAGCACTTACCTTGCATAGCAAGGTTGGTATTGTTATCCACATTTTACAGATAAGAAAATTGAGACTAATAGAAGTTAAGTACAGTAATTTGCTGAAAGGGCCATGCTGGTGAGCAGTAGAACCTGAATGCTAATGCAGAAACTGGTTCCAGAGTTCTTAATCCCTTTATTAAACTACCTCCAAAATAGAAATAACCCAAGCAAATTGTACTGTTTCCAACATTTTTAAAAATCATCACTTGAGGATGTGTTTATTGGTTTCAGAGAGAGAGAGGAAGGGAGAGAGGGAGATAGAGAGAAACATCGATCAGTTACCTCCCATACACAGCCCTACTGGGGATCGAACCCGCAACTTAGGTATGCACCCCGACCAGGAATCAAACCTGCAAACTTTTGATGTACGGGATGATGCTCCAACCAACTGAGGCACCAAGCCAGGGGTACAGCAACTTTTTGTGCTTTGAAGATGGGAAGTGGAAGCCCTGGTTATTGCTAAGAGTGGAGTTCAATAAAAAGCCCTCTACTCTTGCAGGGGAAGAAGACAGACTTCTGACCAGGGCCCGTGGGTCTTCAGTCCTTTGCTCGGTGCAGTGTAGTTTTTCACAAGGTTCTTATAGTGCCTGAGGTGGAAGTGTCCCCAGTGAGCAGCTTGCTCAAGGACGTTTACTGCTTGCTCGCTGAGTTGCAGACATCACCTGACCCCTGCTTGCATGGGGCTCCGTCCCAGTCAGAGGAGACATGATAAGCAGACCTAGGCTGTACACCTGAGATGCCACTTGGTGACAAGCACTATGAAGCATAAAGTAGGCCAGAGGGATGGAGAGCAGTGGGGTGGAGTGTACACCGTTTTAGGAGGTGGCTTTTGAATAGAAATTTGAAGACGACAGAGAGCCATCTGGGAAAAGAGTGTTTCCGGGTGCAAGGAGCTGCGAGAACCAGGGGTGTATCCTTGAGCGGCTCCAGGAACAGCTAGTGTAGCTGGAGCCTGCGGAGCGAAGGCACAGTGGCAGCAGATGAAGTCATTCGTTTGTTGTTGTTGTTTTTTTAGCAAAAATATTCTGAGTTCTTATAACTGGGTGTCATTCAATTCTGAAACATCTCCCCTATTTTTTTAATCACATTTCAACATCTTTAAAATTGGGATGCTTCTTAGAATGGTGTAATCACCAATGGCCAGGTGGCATTTGTGACACAGCTGTCACTTCCTGTTTGTGTGCTAACCTGGTTAGACTTGTTCACATCATTGCCCCTTCAGCTGAGTGGTATGTGTGTTTAATTTAGTTGCCATTCTAAATGCTTCGAACAAATTGTGCTTTGATCAGCCATGAAAGCAAACGTTACTCTGTATACAGGGAAGGATATGTAGGGTGGTGGGGCACCAATTCTATGGGAGTGAAGAAAATGTTCCTTCTTGGGGGAATGACCGCCATTTCACATCTTATTGCCGAGCAACAACCAAGTTCATTAGGGAGTGTTGGATGGGCAGAACTCCACGAGTCTGTGAGGCTGTGTCACATTTTGAAATTGAACATACAGTTTAGAAGGATTGTCTTTCATACCCTCATGATCCAGGTGAAGGTCAAAGACACTCCACATTCCTCAGAAAGAAATTTCTGAGCAGCGGGAGACTGTTGTACTGATGGCTGCTCCGTTTCAGTCTGTCGTTAAGACATTTTGTTGTGGTTTCATGGGCAGAATGATTTTCCTTGGTGGTGCAGAAAGCAATGGGGCAGCTTGCAATCAGTGACAGGTTACATTCGGTGAAATAGAATATATGCCCGATAGAATATATTGCTCTGGACCACAAGGGTGTAACAGTGAGCACACAGGCGGAAGTCCCTGCTTTCATGGGGCTTACATTCTGATTTGTGTTTTTAAAGAACCCTTCTGGTTACTGTGATAAGAATAAAGAAAGGGGGCAGGAGTGAAAGCAGAGAGAAAGCTTAGGAGGCTGCTACAGGAGCAGGGTCTGTGGTGGAGAAGGGGAAGAAGGGTCAGAGCGTGGATGGCCAGGTGTTGTGTGGGCAGAGCCAGTGGGATTGGGGGATGGGTGGATACGGGGTGTGAAAGACTGGTGAGCATGGCCACGCGAGTTGAGATAATCATTGGGTGGACCAGTGCAGCGGAGAGACATGAAGTGGCAGCTGCCTAAACTAGATGTCAATTTCTTTCTAAATAGAAGTCTTGATGGGAGGCTGGGGCTGCTGGGGCAGCACTGTGCTCATTAGGGACCCAGGCGCCTTCTGTCTTAGCGTCCTGACATTCCTGACACATGGCTGCTGTCTTTTGGCCCATGTATGTCTGCACTGAAACCAGAGGGAGGGAGGAGAGGGGAAGGAGAAGTCACGCTCCTTCTCCAAGTTTGATGGCACAGTTGGGAGTCGCACGGATCACTTCTGCCCACCTCCCACCGGCCAGACCCAAGTCACGTGGCCACGGCTACTTGCCAGGAAGCTGAGAAATACAGTTTTTCCTGGGTAGCCATATGCTCCGCTAAAAGTTCCCTTATGTTCGAAGGGGAGAGCAGTCTAGGCCTTCCTTTCTAAAACCTTCCCAAATGTGAAACACGCCCTGCGTCTTCCCAAAAGAGACAGCTCTCAGTCGACTGCAGAGGCTAGGATCTCTGGGTGATACACAGGGGTGGGCGAAAAAGGTTCACAGTTACAATACAAATAAGGAATACAGTAACTAATATTAGTACAAGAATAAGCTCTGTGTTTCGCGTACTCACAACTGTAACCCTACTTTTGCCCTCCCTGCACGTTCTGGGAACCTTTGGGTTGAAATACAGGTTACCTGCCGAATGCCTCCCCAGCATGCGCTGTGGTGGAGTAGGACAAGGGCGATGGAAATAAAAACCCCCATTTGGAAAAGGGAAGAGTAGGCGTAGGGACCCCTCACTGGTCCACAGCCCTTGTCAGCTCTTGCCAGACTGTGTGGAGGGGCTCCCTGGCCCGGCAGGGGTGAGAGTTCCTGACTCAGCCTGGTTAGTAGCCCCGGTCTACTCTCTAGAAGGGACTCCCTTCGTCCCTCGCCCTCTCTGGTAGTTTTTCAGTGTCTGTTTTCCTCTGGGGCCACATCATTGGGAAATATCCCCTTCCTGGGCTGAATAGTTTCTCTAGCTTGTTTCCTGCTAGATACTGGGAAGGAGTTGGCTTTTCAACCCTCCTTAGTCCCAAATTACTGGGCTCTGAACAAACTTAGAGCGGAGACCGTGGACGTGCCTCAGGCGCATCCGCATTCCCTTTTATCTCTGCGTGCCATCGGCAAGCTGGAGCTTGAGTCTCTCTCAGTCTTAAGGGACTTGCTGCTTTAAAGTGGCGAGAAGCTGGTAAGCACCCGAATTCTGAACTGTTCGACCAGTGCCCCTAGAATTACGGGTGTGTTGGCGTGCAGGCTGTCTTCTAAGGTGTCCCAGGATTTCCCAAATGTTTTGCTGTGGCCCGACAAGGATCACCTCCTGTAATATCTGTGCCCGTGCTGATCCGTCCGCCGTCACCACATACAAATTCTGTTAGGGTTGATTACTTCCAGTTTGCAAACTCCATGTGCCTGTCAGGTTTGGCTGCTGCAGTAGAGAGGGCCAGCATCATAATGGTTTTAACAGGATAGAAGCTTTTTTTCTTTATTCAAATCATTTTTTATTTTTCTATTATAGTTGACATACAATATTCTATTAGTTTCAGGTGTACACCCCAGTAATTAGACATTATATAACTTGGTAAGTGATCATCTCGATAAATCTGGAATCCATCTGACACCATACGTAGTTATTATAATTTTATTGGCTGCATTCCTCAGGACTGTTCTGTAACAACCAATTTGCACTTCCTGACCCCTTCGCCTTTCTCACCCGTCCCCCAGCCGCTCCCATCTGGCAGCTGTCGGGATGCTCTCTGGCTCTCGGAGTCTGTTTCTGTTCTGCTTGTTCGTTTGTTTGTTTTTCTTTAGACTCAATCATTGATCAATATGTGTTGCCATTTTCTTGTTCACATCTTTCATCTTTTATTTGTTTTCTTCTTAATGGAGACCCTTTGACATTTTATGTAATACTGGTTTAGCTTTTTCTTGTCTGGGAAGCTCTTTCTATGTCCTTTGGGCCTAAGTGACAGCTTTGCTGGGTAGAGTAATCTTGGTTATAGGTCCTTGCTTTTCAGCACTTTGACTATTTCTTGCCAGTCCCTCCTGGCCTACAAAGTTTCTGTTGAGAAACCAAGCAAAAGTCTTACAGGAGCACCCTTGTAGGTAACAAACTGCTTTTCTTTTGCTGCTTTTAAGATTCTCTCTACCGCCCTGGCTGGTATAGCTCAGTGGATTGAGCGCGGGCTGCGAACCAGGCATCGCAGGTTCGATTCCCAGTCAGGGCACATGCCTAGGTTGCAGGCCATGTCTCCCAGCAACCGCACATTGATGTTTCTCTCTCTCTCTCTCCTCTCCCTCCCTTCCCTCTCTAAAAATAAATAAATAAAATCTTTAAAAAATAAAAATAAAAAAAAAGAATAAACTTCCCCCAAACTTAAAGACTTATTTAAAAAAAAAAAAAAAAAAAAGATTCTCTCTACCTTTAACCTTTGGCATTTTAATTGTTCTGTGTCTTGGCCTGCTTCGGTCCATCGTGTTTGGGACTCTCTGTACTTCCTGGACTTGTATGTCTGTTTCCTTCACCAAGTTAGGGAAGTTTCCTGTCATTTTTTCAAGTAGGTTTTCAGTTTCTTGGTCTCTCTCTTCTCTATCTGGCGGCTTTCTGATGCAAGTGTTGGTGTGCTTGAAGTTGCCTCAGAGGCTTCTTACACTAGCCTCATTTTTTTTTGGATTCTCTTTTGTTTTTGCTGTTCTGATTGGGTGTTTTTTGCTGCCTTATATTCCAAGTTGCTGATTTGATTCTCAGCTTCATGCACTCTACTGTTGATTTCCTGTAAATTATTTTTCATTTCAGTTAGTGTATTCTTCATTTCTGAATGGTTCTTTTTTTATGGTCTCCTTGTCCTTTTTTTTTTTTTTAAGATTTTATTTATTTATTTTTAGAGAGGAGGAAGAGAAGGAGAAAGAGAGGGAAACATCAGCGTGTGGTTGCCTTTCATGTGCCCCCAGCTGGCGACCCGGCCAGCAATCCAGTCATGTGCCCTGACCGGGAATCAAACCAGCGACCCTTTGACTCTCAGTCCTGCGCTCAATGCACTGAGTCACACCATCCAGAGCTCCTTGTCCTTTTTTATGCTGTTGAAGTTCTCACTAAGTTTGTTTCTTCTCAGTAGAAATTTAGATAGGTGTTGAGAGCTGGTTTAGTAATTCTGGGATTACTAGGGAGCCAGACTCAATCTGTTTTGTGCTCCATTGTCCTCAGTTAAGGCATCAGGGTTGTTGTCCGAGCTGGCTGCTCCAGCTGCTATAAGCGCAGGTGCATTCTTCTCATCAGGAAGAGGGCAAAGGGGAAGGGGAGGGCATGTTCCCATCCTTCAAGCACTTGATCAGAAAGTGTCACACATCATTGCTTACATCTCCTTGGCCAGATGTTAGTCACATGGCCATGACCAAATGCAGAGGTGGCTTAATGTGTACTAGGAGGCAACTGGCTGTCCTTACCACAGTGATACCAAGAGCTTTAGCCTAAGCAGCTTGGAAAATAACGTTGTCATGTACTGAGATGGGGAAAATTGAAAGACAAGGTTTAGAGGGAGAAATCACCTGTTTTGATCATATTGTGATTTTGTTGCTTGTTATTTGTCCGTGTGAAGATGTCAAGCAGGCTGGCGGGTGTATGTTGGGTTCTCAGTTCAGGAAGGACATCTGAGCTCCAGCACTTAGCAGTAGGGAGATAAAGAGGAAAAGACTTCTGGAAAGGCCCAGAGGAGGAGACTGATGAGGCACAGCCTCGGAGGTAGGAGGAAGTTCAAGAGAGCGTGGAGTCTTGGCATCCGGGAGAAGAAGAAAGTGTTTTATGATGGAGGGGAGTGTTCAGTTCTGTTGAATTTCAGTAAAGTAAATTAGAGAGGGATCAGGCCTGACAGTGGCATTTGGCAACCTGGAGGTCACTTGACAAGTTCAATTCCATGGCTGTTGGGAATAGGTTGAAGAGAGAATGGGAGGAGAGAGTAGATAGCTCAGGAGTGAGGTGCAGGCTCCAGGGATATACTGGGGAGCCATCTGAGGATGGTGGAAGCCATGGGTTTGAGAAGCAAGAAGAAAATATTTGGTGAGCATATCCTTTAAAATTTTATCTTTTTACCATTCCTTATTATTATCACTAATTTCTTTATTTATTCAGTTACTCAGTTCCTCTCTTTCCAGACATAGGATACAAAGGTGTAGAAATGGATTTGCATATTATTCCTAGCAGGATGTTTTGGGCCTGTAGAGTTCCAAATATAAATTTTGAACTATAATCTGTGATCTGGGGCACCCAGAGTGATATTATAGTTATTTTTTAGAGCTTTAAGAAACAAAATAAACAGGGGACTTCCCGCCAGGGTGGAGGCATAGGTGGACACACTTTTGCCTCCTTGCACAACCAAAAGGAGGACAACAACAAATTTAAAAACAAAAAGTAACCAGAACTACCAGAAAGTTGAACTGTATGGAAGTCCAACAACCAAGGAGTTAAAGGAGAAACGTTCCTCCAGTCTGGTCGGAGAGGCGGAGAAGGGCAGCTGGGGCAGAGAGGACACCAGGCAGGTAGTGACTGGTGGAGCGAGTGGTCCCACATTTTTGTGCAGATAAACTGGGAGGAATGACTAGGGAGCGAGATGGACCATGGAACCCAGGGTTCTAATGTCGGGGGAAAAAGCCTCAAAAACCTCTGGCTGTAAGAATCTGTGGGGGTTGCAGCAATGGGAGAAACTCCCAGCCTCACAGAAAAGTTCTTTGGACAGAACCACAAGGTCCATGAATGTACACAAACATACTCTCCCTGGAATCAGCACCAGAAGGGCCCAGTTTGCTTGTGGGTAGTAGAAGAAGTGACTGAAAGCTGTCCCAGAGCTGAGCAGGCAGTATTGTTCCCTCTCTCACAGCTCCCCCACAGACAGCACCATGGCACAGCCACATGGGTTGCCCTGGCCTGGTGAATACCTAAGGCTCCACCCCTTACTGTATAACAGCTGCACCTAAACAAAGAAATGTGGTCCAAACGAAAGAACAGATCAAAGCTCCACAAAAAATACAACTAAGCGATGAGGAGATAGCCAGCCTATCAGATGCACAGTTCAAAACACTGGTAATCAGGGTACTCACAGAAATGGTTGAGTGTGGACGCAATAATAGAGGAAGAAGTGAAGGCTATGCAAAGTGAAATAAAGGAAAAATCTACAGGGAACCAGCAGTGACGGGAAGGAAACTGGGATTCAAATCAATGATTTGGACCAGAAGGAAGAAATAAACATTCAACCAGAACAGAATGAAGAAACAAGAATTCAAAAAATGAGAAGAGGCTTAGGAACCTTCAGGACAACTTTAAACATTCCAACATACGAATCATAGGGGTGCCAGAAGGAGAAGAGGGAAAGCAAGAAATGGAAAATTTATTTGAAAAAATAATGAAGGAGAACTTCCCTAATATGGCAAAGGAAATAGACTTCCAGGAAGTCCAGGAAGCTCAGAGAGTCCCAAAGAAGTTGAACCCAAGGAAGCACACACCAAGGCACATCATAATTACATAGTGAAGATTAGAGATGAGGAGAGAATCTTAAAAGCAGCAGGAGGAAAGGAGACAGTTACCTATGAAGGAGTTCCCACAAGATTGTCAGCTGATTTCTCAAAAGAAAGCTTGTAGTCAAAAAGGGGCTGGAAAGAAGTATTTAAAGTCATGAAAGGCAAGGACATACATCCAAGATTACTTTATGCAGCAAAGCTATCATTTAGAATGAAAGAGCTGATAAAGTGCCTCCCAAATAAGGCAAAGTTGAAGAAGTTCATCATCACCAAGCCCTTAATACATGAAATGTTAAAGGGACTTATCTAAGAAAAAGACGATGATCAAAACTATGAACAGTAAAATGACAACAAACTCACAACTATCAAAACTGAACCTAAAGAAAGCCCAAAAACAAACTAAGCAAACAACTAGAACACAAACAGAGTCACAGAAATAGAGATCACATGGAAGGTTGTCAGTGGGGAGGGGGAGAGAAGGAGGGAGAGTGGAGGAAAAGGTACAGAGAATAAGAAGCATAAATGGCAGGTACAAAATAGACAGGGGGATGTTAAGAATAGTATGGGAAATGGAGAAGCCAAAGAACTTACATGTATGACCCATGAACATGAACTAAGGGGAGAGAATGCTGGTAGGTGGGGGGCTGCAGGGCAAAGGGGAATAAAGGGGAGAAAAAAATGGGACAAGTGTAATAGCATGATCAATAAAATATGCATTAAAAAAATGAAATACCTGGGAATAAACATAAGGAAAAAAAACTAAATGAGTAAGCATGCACCTGAGTGGTGAATATACATGTGTACATGGTAAAAGACCTGAATATTGTGAATTCTGTTTAATTTCAGTAAATATATGTGGGATACTTGCTCTCTGCTGGTATTGAGGGTTAGATGTGTGGGGGTGCAGTGTTGAATCAAGTAAGACCTGGTCCTTGCCTTCAGCCAGCCTGTACTCCCTCAGGGAGACAAGAATGCAGTGAGAGTTCAGGTGTTAATGCAGGTGTTGGGAACCGCCCTGCCTGGTATCAGATACTGTAACCCCCGCCAAGGCTCAGCCTGAGGGAATAACCTTGGATCCGGAAGCCACCAAGTAGAAAAGCTTATCTCCCTGGCAGGAGCTCTGCTTCTGCTCCTTTTTACTTCACCCTGCCTGGTCCCCAATGCTTGGTCGGTTAGCCAATGACGGGTAAGATTCCCCAAGGGGGGAACGACCTAAGACAGGCACGATCACGTGGGAGGCCCCCAAGGAAGGACTTTGGGGGCTACAGCAGAAGCTGGTGATGGACCCTCGCCCCTCGGCTTTGACAAAGCCTGAGTCCTCCTGGTCTGCGAGAAAATCTCTTTATCTCTTGGTTGCCTTAGTTCCCCTTGTTCCACCTAAGCCTGAAACAATGACAGGGTGGTGCAGCCCTGTGCTGAAAAGGGTGGGTTCCCTGGGTGATCAGGCCTAAGAAAGAATATGTAAAATCCTGTGAAACCTGCTTTGTTTAGAATGCTCTTGGTTGAATGAGAAGGGTCCAACGAGGAAGTAAGTTTGTTCCTTAAAGTCCTTTAACAGCTCTTTGATCCTGACTCAAAATAGGCCCTCAGACTTCCTTGTTGTCTATTGTTTGATACTTTCTTTCTGGCAATGAGTAATGATCTTTACCTGAATTCTTATGCAAATGAACCCAATAAAAGCCTGCTTGGACGGGGGAGCCAGGCGCTCTCTCCTAGGGTGCCCTCCCCTAGGGAGGGTGGCCCAGCGCTCCCCGCTAGAGAGAGTGGCCATTCCGTTCCTACTTCCCCACAGGACCTGGTTGTCTTTGTGTATATTTTTCTCGTGTGTCGATGAGCCATCCGCAGCTTCCTGCAGTCACTGCCTGTCGGTGGCCGCGACACAAAGGCATTGAAATGAAGGGAGTGCAGTTGATAGGGCAGCTGATTCTGACTGGGGGAATCTGGGAAAGGTTCTGGGAGCATTTGATCAGTCCTTAAAGATGATCAGGGTCCTGATGTTGAAAAACATCTGTGGTGAAGGTGAAAGTTTCGATTATTTCTGAATATGGGTGAACTGTGTGACATGTGTTCCTTAGAATTGATGGTAAAAATATTAGAACCCTTGGGGGGAAATTGGAGGTGGTGAAAAACTTCTGATACCTGTGGGTACTTGCTGATCTGAAAGGTTTTGGGATGTTCAGGGTCGGCCAAATGTGTGACCGACCACAGGCTCTCCTGAACCTCTATGAGTCAGCAGGAGCTGGAGGAGGGCAGGTGACGAGACATGGGAAGAACAGAAAGTTCTCATTTCAGTAACTTCTTCTGATCTAACCACGCTGCACTGGGGATGTCAACTTGGTGCATTTGCTGTTGCAGTATAAGCTCCTGACTATTCTTGTCCACTGTTTTTTATCTAGCTCTTAGCACAGGACTTGGCACAGAATGGCCCATGAAAATTACCTGTCAAATGTCATGAATTGGATACAATGCATCCTTTTGTGACTCTTAATCCTTATTTTGTAGTAATTTTTTATTTTCCTATGTCTGTGTTAAGTTGCATTAGTTTGGTTAAGGTAGGCACTTGAAAGAAACCTTGTCAGAGTTATAGTTCACAGTCAGAGATAGCTGGGCTTTATTTGGACCAACCAGTTGGGTGACCCTGGGCAAAATATTTAGCCTTTCTGAGCTTCAGTTTCCTGATGTGTAGAATGGGGTTTTGAGTACTTGCTGCCTGGCATGGCTCTCAGATTAATCCCCTGGTGGCAGTGAGCTTAAGGTGCCCCGGGGTGCTGCCCTGGCAGCGTGGGTTCGGGGGCACCTTAGCTCTCTTTTCCTGAGTCAGATTGAATTGTGGGTAATTAGAATTTTATTTTATTTATTTTTTATTTTTTATATGTATGGAGAAGAGATTTATTATCAGGAATTGGCTCATGTGATTGTGGAGACCCAGACAGGCCATGGTGTGGTTCTGGTTCAAGCCCGAAGGTCGAAGGTCGAAAAACCAGGCAAAGCAGTGGTGTGGATCCGGCCCGAGGCCGGCGGGCTGGAGACCCGGGTCAGGCCTGCATCCAGTGTGAGTCTGAGGGCAGGACGAAGACCACACCCCCATCGGGGGGCAGGCAGCCCCGAGAATTTACCCTTACTCAGGGGAAGGCCAGACTTCTTGTTTTATTCAGAATTTCAGCCAGTTGGATGAGGCCCACCCACACAAGCAGAGTTTTAGTTGGTGCCCATATAACGTTTAAGAAACCCCTTGTAGGTAGTAATGCCAGGAGCTTAAAAGGCAATGTCTTCCTGGCTGAGGCAGCAAGTGTGCCCTGGCTTGTGTGAAAGGTGCTGTTGGAGCCCTCCCGCTCTGCCCCCTGTACTGCCCAAGGCCTCTTCTCACCCAGGGGCCATCTTCTGTATGAAGCCACACTGTTACTGCTTGTCAGGTCTCCACTTCCCTTTTTCTAAAACCTGGAGAGACCAGGTGGCTGGAATGCGCTCAGGGCGTGGGCGGAGTGTGGAGGTTTGAGAGGAAGGGAACTGCACAGAGGGACCTGAGGAGCCTGGGGTAGGGTGGGGGGAACCGTGCTGCACGCCGGAGCCACTAAAACTCAGGGCCACCCAGTCTGCTTGAACCAGATCCCTTATTTCATCTTACAAAGGAACTGTCCCTCTGCTGCGGGGCTCGGGACGGGGGACCTCTGAGTTGTATGTCATTGTGTTAACTGCTCACCAGCTGCCATAGCTTTAGTGTCGTCTTTTTTGGGGGGAGGGGTACCAAATTACTTGATTTGAAGGAATGGTACAGATGAAAGGCGTAGGTGGATGATTTGGTACAAGTTACAGAAAAGGTAAAGGTCACTCCGACATGCACGTACTGCTTTGGTGACCAGGCAGTCCCCCGGCCCGCCCCGTGGCTGTGGGAAGGCAGCCTAAGGCTGAGCTCTCATCACTGTCTCCCAGAGCGTGCTTGTCAGAGAGTTGCTCTGCGTGCCTGCCACAGGGGCCCCAACCCGCACAGGCTGGTTACATGGCCACCCAGCTCTTCAGTGGGTTTCACCTGCTCGTCCAGGTAGTGAGCTCACTGCAGTCACACAAATGAGGGTCATTTCTTAGTGGCCCATTTGTGCAGGTCCAGCAGTGAGATCCACACTTTTTTCCAAGTGTGTCACACACTCCATTGCATGCAGCCCATTCCCCCAGTCATCACGGTCTGGTTTCTTGATCTCCTGGAGGAAGATTCTGCCACCTTGTCGGTTCTGCAGCTTCATCAGATTCTCATCATGTTCCCTTTCCTTGTGAGATTGGCAAAGAAAACACTTGGCAAAGTTCTTGAAAGCCCCATCCTCATGGTCCAAGTAGTGAGACAGGGACTGTAGACAGTGTAGACAGAGGAAGAATGAGCTGCTGACGGCCTCCAAGGCCTGGGGGCAGTTCTGTCTCACCTGCGAGGTGGACTGTGTCTTCACGACGGGCTGCTCCTGGATGGTGCTGGAGCAGTGGCGGGGGCGTTGGGGTGGTCTGAGGGCGAGGGCACTGCGAATTGGTGGCAGGAGGATGGGTCTGGGCGGCTGGCAGGGGTGCGGGTCAAGCACCGGGTTCTGTTCGAGCCCGTTGAAGCGGGAACGCATGGTGACTCCTGCTTCACTTCTGTGAAGACAGGAGTCAGTCTGGGCAAAGAGGTATCTTCAAGGTCCCAGCCTGAGAAGCGCTCAGCCTGGACTTAATTAGCGTTCTAATTTAACATCATGAAATGTATTCAGTGCACATTGTTTCCCTGGTGCCTGTCAGCGTTTGGTTATAGATTCCAGATGTGTAATAGTGTCATAGTGATTAAATTAGTTAAATTTTCTGGCCAGATGAGGTAGCACTTTGTTCTTGGGCTTTTTTGTGAACTGAACTCCTAGGATTTCCAAGCGAATCACACTGGACACCTGTCACCTGCCAGGCACTGACCTAGAACCGTATCAGGTTGGGGGCTCTTGTCAGACCCCATGTCTGTTCTCGTCGTGAGGCCCATCATCACGGGCGTGTGACCTGGAGTCAGACGTGCCGCACACTTGGCTTCATGCTCTGCTGTCGCTGTCTTGAGAGTCTTAACACGTTTTGAGGAAATGGCCCTGCATTTTCATTTGGCTCCAGGCCCCGAAGATTCTGTGGCTGGTCCTGCTTGTCACTGACTTTCTCTGTGCAGGTGGTATGACCAGGTAGAGTTTGACTGGATCCCAAGATTCTAGAAAACCACGTGGACGCTCACCAGAGAGCCAGTTCCTGTTTCCCACAGAGAAAATGTTAGTGTGTGCCATGCCATTAATAGAATTTCTTGTTTAACAGGTTTCTGTATGTATGTGATAGAGTCTTTGGTTAACTAACTTCACAAATAGATGGATTCGCTTTTTTAAAAATCAAGAGTTTTGACATACAGGCATTTACTTCCATATTTTTCATGTTGTACATCTTATTTCTTCAATCTCAGTAAAATTTCTTTTGCATTTTATGAAGTGTGGAATATATTTTGCTCATATTTTTATAGTATAAACACTTGTTTTCATGAAATGAATTGTGTTTAAAACTATAAGTCATTTTGGTTTTAACATTTAAAAATGTTTTCATTGAAAAACTATTATGCAGTCCTGGCTGGTGTAGCCAGTGAATTGAGTGCTGGCCTGTGAACCAAAGAGTTGCTGGTTCGATTCCCAGTCAGGGCACATGCCTGTATTGTCGGCCAGGTCCCCAGTAGGGAGCACGTGAGAGGTAACCACACGTTAATGTTTCTATCCCCCTCTCTCTCTTTTTCCTTCCCTTCCCCTCTCTCTAAAAATAAATGAATAATATCTTTGAAAATAAAAAATGTTACCCATTGGCTAGTTTTCTGTAGTATTAGTAATTATCTGTAAATACTTACCTGTGCTGGTCAGTCAGCTGTTATGGTGGACCAAAAATAATCCTGTGCAGAGTACTAATTTTCAAAAGTAGTCAAGTAAATTTAATGTTAGAGATAGAAAAATTTCTGTATATGTGGCTGTCCTGGGGAAAACATTTCTAAGAGAGAAATAAAAATAAGTGCAAAATTTAAAAATATCTAGCAACCTTTGTAATCTAACTTATGTACGATTTGATTTATATTATACTCACCTAGTGTCATGTTTAGGGCACTTAGAGAGGAGAACACCCAGAGAAGAGAGGCAGTAACGTTTTTTTAAGGCACGATTAAGGAAGAAATTAAAATAAAAAAAAAAAAACAACTTCTTACTGCATACAGATCTTCTAGAGAAGCTGATGCTTTGATTTCCACAGTAATTATTTTGTGGGCCAGTTAAGAATGTTAATTCCCAGCATGCACAGAGAAAAAGTGCAGAGCTGCTGGGAGCGTTGAACACCAATTCTGCAGCGTAGAGGAGGAGTCTCATTTACAGCATTTTTGTTTTAGGTTTGTGTTTGCTTACCGTTAATTAAATAATTAACTTTTTACTTTTCCATAATGTTTTACTTAATGATAACTTCAGAACAAGCATCGTTTTCCCGGTGCTTTATCAGATAAGTGTCACTATTTTTTTTCCTTCCAAGATGACATGGGGACAGCGGGCGGTCACCTGCAAGGGCATCTGTCCATTCACTGTTACTTTGTACAGGCGTGCACACACTCACCAAGTTTGGTGATGTCTGGTCTGGGGAACCCTGGATGAAGTCGTCTCTGGCCTGTGCTGTGGTTTTGACTGGCTCGCGAGGGGGAGAATTTTAGCGAGTGCCAGGTGGGAGGCGGCTTGTGCAAGTGTCCTGTTGGGCCCCTCAGTCTTTTTTCTACGTTGAAGCAGACAAGCGCCAAAGCATGGCCACTCCTACTGGAATGAGATAATTATGTGGAAACGTCACCGTTCCTGATTTTGCACTGGGCGGAGTGGCATGGGCTGAGAGGGATGATGCTTAAACCTGTAGGGGAACGTAGACGTTCGTGACCCAGGCTAGGCAGGAAGCCTTTCTTCGCACCGCACCGAGAATTTGTTGGGCCCACCGTGGCCGGAAGTCAGTTTTGTCTGCCTGAAAGGGCACACTTTCTCCCACACTCTTGTACAGCCCTGCTGGAAACTTGGCTTTGGAGTGTTGAGAGTGAGTGTGAGTGGAACTTTCAGAGATTACAGAAACGCATGTCTCCTGCCCCAGAAGAATTTACACTTTGGTTTCAGCAATAATTATTTTGTGAGTCCACTTCGAAAACACTTTCCACAGAGCTGAGTTTTAAAAAATTTTTCAAAAATGTTCAACACTGTCTGTTTTACTTGGTCACTTTTAAATGATCAGGATCTGTTTTATGGACTAGTGTCAGACGTAGCCGTGTGGTCTCGTGCAGGTTCACCTTGTCTTTTTGACCAAGTGGCATCGAGGATGGGAACGGGGGCCACACAGTCTCTT
Source organism: Tonatia bakeri (assembly GCA_004024845.1). Classification (NCBI taxonomy): domain Eukaryota; kingdom Metazoa; phylum Chordata; class Mammalia; order Chiroptera; family Phyllostomidae; genus Tonatia; species Tonatia bakeri. Next base: position 29,119 of record PVIA01005534.1, read on the forward strand.
CCTGTCATGTGGGCTGTTTGGGCTAGGACAGAATTGCAGCTGCAGGAGTCACTCTTCTAAAGACCAGATCCAGTGAAAACAATCCTACTCTCAGGACATCTCTCTGCAGTGTCACGCTGGTGGACCGGAGCCCTCGGTCCTTGCGGTCTCTCCTGCTGCTGGCGTCATGGTCAGCCGGCAGGTCTGAGGCCTCTTAGAAGCTGCACTGCACATTCTTGTTGTTCGGCTGAAACAGCCTTGCACCAGAGGAAGACAATGTCTGGGCCCGAAAGGAAGATGGCAAGAGCAAAAGGCACAGGAGAGCTTGGAGGCTGACGCTACAAAAAAAATGACGCCTGTTGACTGTGTGTCGGGTGTACTCTTTCCATTGTTCAGCAAACATTTACCCAGTGCTCCCTGTTAGGCATTGTCACAGCTGCCGGGAACATGGCAGTGAACACAGTAATAATCAAAATGGGAGGTATCTCTAGAAGGAGACTGTTCCGAAGGTACATGTTGGACAGTATTTTTCTTTATGTTGGGATTTAATTTTTTGTGTGTAGAAAAGTCAGATGCTTTTGTAGAATGACTATTTACCAAATGGAAAACATTGCTTTTTGGGTTTATCCCCCCTTGCCTCCCACCAAATTCTAAAAATAAGAGAAACAGCTTGGCCCCTCCTGTCCGAGGTTCTGCCCTGTGCCACCACAGCGGCCTATGCTGTTTCTACAGTCGCTGTTTTGAATCTCTCTTTAGGTAACGGGGAACGTAAGGTTGGGACAGGCCGCATCCCGGTGGACCAGTTCTGGGGAAGGCCCTATCTTAATGTCAGCTGTGAAGTAAGAACTGAAACAGTCAAGACAAGAAAAACTCTAGGAATGAGATTTCATTATTGGTATATTGGGGTTGACTTGTGGTTTAGGATGTAAATTGAGGAATTGGAAGTTCCTTTTTTATGCTGTTGGTGTTTTCTCTCTGTGACATCTTAGGAAACAAGAAAAATTTTTAAAGGATTTTGCTTCACTTAAAAGATACTATACAACCCTGGCTGATGTGGTTCAGTGGATTGAGCACCAGCCTGCAAACCAAAGGGTCACAGGTTTGATTCCCAATCAGGGCACATGCCTGGGTTGCAGGCCAGGTCCCCAGTTGGGGGCCACGTGAGAGGCAACCACACATTGATGTTTCCCTCTCTTTCTCTCTCCTTTCCCTCTCTCTAGAAATAAATAAATAAAAATATTTTTTAAAAAGATACTATATAAATCCTGTGTGCTTAGTGTGAAAGAATAGAGTTAAGCAAAGAGAAAAATGTTGAGTGATATTTTGGTATGTTGGGACTATTTTTAGTTTGTGCCCCGTATGTTCTGTTTGTGATCTAAGTGAGGTCACATCTCTTAATAGTCCAGTTACTTAGGCCTGTATACCTGCAGTCGCTCAAAGCCATTCTCTTGGGACTCTGCCATGCAGGTATTCCCAGGGCCCTCAGGTTGCTAAACCAGTTTGAGGCCACCGCCACCATTGTAGAAAGTGGTCAGTCCACCCAAGGGTGTCGCTGCTGCGGGCAGCCCAGCACACTGCCTGCTGGAGGCTTTTCCTGCTTTTAACAGCGGGTCTTTACCCCAGGGAGTCGGGACAGGTTCTGCCAGTCACCTGCCCCCAGTTCATGTCTTGCATGAACCTGCCTCTGTCCTTTGCTCTACTCCATCTCCCTTAGTCGTCCACAGGGTATTTCACAAGTTCGCGATTCTTCCTTTTTAAAGACCTGTCAGCAGAGTGGTGGGGGTGGGGATTGGGAAATACCAGCACAGTGGGGGGATCTTTCTTCTTGGAAGACTTCCTTGCTTCCTTCAAGCCCATCGCAGTGAATCAGGACAGTTATCCAGTGTTTCTATCACCGAGCACATCTGAAGTTACCGTCTCAGGCCGAACTTGGCTCCCAGAGTTAAAGTGACTGTATGTTTTACCGAAAGATAGTGGTGGTGTTACTCCACAGAGTGTAAACTTTGTGCACAGTGCATGTTCTGACAGTTTTCACTTCTTTCACTCATGCAGCAGATATTGAAAGAGCACCTACTATGTGCCGTGCACTGTGCTCTCCTAGGCACTGATGGGACATCAGCAGACAAAACTGAGAAAAGTCCTTGCCTTAAGAAACTTAGAGTAGGGGGCGGTGAGTAAGCAGTGCACCACAAACATCACACGTGTAGGAGAGCCGAGAAGGCAGGAGTTGGGAATTAGAGGTGAGGGCGAGGGTTGTTTTCTCAGTGCCATGAGGAAGGTACTATTTTTATTCCCATTGCACAGATGCGGAAAACTGAAGCGACTTAGCTGGACCCTGCCAGCGTAGTAAGTAGTAAAGGTTGAATTTGACTTTGAAATCAAGCATGGGCTCCTAAATTCAGCTGCTTCTAACGGTAATGAAACTTAACTTCTAGCAAATTCCCTAATGCTGGGGTCTGTGAAAATTTAGCCTCTCTTCCCCAGGCGTTGTGTCGTGTCGGTGTGAGCGCACGAGTGTGTGTGAGCCTTAGAACACCACCTTGATTTCAGCGCCGGGCAGTCAGTCCAGCACTGGTATAAGGTACTTTAGTTTACTCTGAATTTAAAAAATTATGGAATCTTGATAAAGAATATAGCATTTCCAGTGGGCCTTGAAGGATAAGCAGGGTTTATTTTTTAAATTATATCCTATTTGAAACATATTTAACACATACATCATGGAGAATAATACGAATACCCATGAACTCATTACCCATAGTTGTAAGTGTACAACTCGGTGGAATTTCACAAAGGGGACACACCTGTGAAACTAGCATTCTGTTAAAAAGACCATTACCAGGACCCTATGACCTCCTCATGCCCATCCCAGTGTCCCAGTTGTCTTCCCTGTACCCCTCCCCCAGAGGTACTAATGTTATAGTTCATTTTTGCTTGTTTTTGAACTTTATATGGAACTGTGCAGTCTATGTGTGGCTTCTTTCACTCTACATTGCTTGCCAGAGCACAGCGCACCCCTATGATTGCTCTGTGCGTCCCCGTGTGTGCAGGCACCGCCATTGATTGACCTTTGCCCGTGGTTCTTACATCATGCTTACGTGCGCCATTCTGTGTACTTGTAACCCCTACCATTCCTGTGAAAGCTGTGAGTTAAGTGTGTTTCCCATCATCACAACAAACCCGGCCAGGCCGTGGGGCCCCAGCACGCATGTTTCCTGACCCACGCTGGGTTCTTTTCTCTCTGCTGAACCACATTCCTTGTCGGGTCTTAAAGGTGCCATTGCTGGGCCCTAGAGTCTGTCTGTTTGCATTCCATCCACACTTCGCTTCTTCATCATAATCCCTGGTCCCTCTCTCCCTCTAACCTACTTGCCTGGTGACACCCTAACAGGGGTTAAGTCCAGCTTCCTGTGCACTCTGCATCTGTGAAGCTGTTCATAGCTAGAGACAAACAGCCTGTCAATTGAATGGTTTCATTTTGAATTCATGACCACCAGTCTCAAGCAGTCATGAGCTTGCTTAGTGCTGCCTAGCAGTTCTCCTTGATTTCCTGAGTACGTTCATTCCCTCACTATTCTGGATGACAACTTATACCTTATCTTCTCTCTTTAAACCCCTGCCTCCTCCTTCCACACTCTCCTGCAGCGGATGTCCATGTTCCGCGTCACTGAGAAGATAAAGGCCAATAGCGGAACCCTCCTGCTGGCTCCCACCATCCTGTCTAGTGCTGTCCCTCCTCCCTCTGGCGTCACCAACCCTCCCTATCAGCCTGCAGTCCTGCTGACTCGCTCCCACCTTTAAAACCTCACCTACCTGCCCCTCCTCCACCGTTTACCTGCTGTATTTTATAGTAAAAATTCTCTGCACTCCCTATCTCCACTTTTTCCCTTCCCATTCTCCTTTGTCCCCAACGTTTCATCAGAGCAGCTCTTGACGAGGTCCTCACCCACCACCTCGTCGCCAAAGCCCGTGGCAACTCAGTCTGCACGGTTCTCAGCCTGTAAGTGATGTCAGCCCCTCTTTCTTGAAATACCCGGATGGCTTCTAGGAGGCTCCTCTCGGTTCTGGTTCCACCTCCTCTCCTCACTTCAGCTGCAGGCGCGCAGCACAGGGCTTCAAGTCCTCAGACTCCTCAGTCTCTGCCTCCACTCAGACCCCGGGGGGTCTCCCTCCTGTGGCCTTAAATGCCATCTGGAAGCTGCCAGCTCTCAGATTGTCATCCAGACCTGCCCTGTCCTGCATATTAGAGCAGCGTCTACCTGACAGCCCCACCGGTATGTTTAAATGTGTCTAAAAGGATTTTGTCTCTCCACCCCCTTTATTCTTCTTGCTGCCTTTATCTCACACTCATCTGATAAACTGCTTCAGGCTGGAGATCTTGGTGTAATTTTTCATCTTCTCTGGTTCTGTCCTACACGTCATTCAGTCCAGCAGCAAATCCCATAGCTCTGCTTTGAAAGTATATTCCTAATGGACTACTCAGCACGATCTCCACAGCTACCTGCCCTAGACCAGGTCATCGCAGTAGCTGCCTGAGTGATCTCTGCCTATCCCAGTCTCTCCTACAGTTTATTCTCCAGCGCAGCCAATCCAAAAATTTGAAAATGTGAGTCAAATCATTTTCTGATCAAAACTCCTTGGTGGCTTCCCAGAGCCAGAGCTCTTACAGTGGCCTTTGAGACCCCTTCTCATCTCTGAACTTATCTTCTGCTCCTCCTCCCCTTACTCATTTTGCTGTCACCACACTGGTCTTCCTGACCTTGAACGTGCCAAGCACAGTCCCACCACACTTCCCAGGTGTCCACATGGTTGGCTCCCTCTTCTCCTTCAGGCGTTTTCAGATGCCCCTTTACCCATGAGGCTAGTCCATCTTCCTTATACAAAAATCGTGGTGCCTGCCCTCTCCCCAGCATGCCCTGCTCTCCCTCCCCTCCTCTATTTTTCTCTGATGGTGCTCATAACCAGCTGGCGTCACTTTTGTTCATCTGGCTCTTGTCCTCTGGCCTCCACTAGCATCTGAGCTCCAAGGGAGCGGAAGTGTTGAGTTTACTGTTGCACGTGTGAAGGGGAGCCGGTAGCAGAAGTCGGAAAGCCTGCCTGGGCTCTCGGTATTCAGTGAAGCATTCTTGTGTGTGGTTTCAGTACCCGGCCCCCCGATCCACGTACTAGTTTCTCCTGTTGTTCAGTACGGACAGAGCTGTTACGTGCTTGGCACTGTGCTCAAAGCTGGGGATGTAGCAGTGAACAGGACAGGCATGGTTTTCTCATGGAGCTTCCCTTCCACCAGGGAAACAGGAAGTCAGACAGTGAGCAAGAAAGATAAGATTTTCACAGACCATGAGGCATGCTGGAAGAATGTGGACAGAGGGCCCTAAAGTCAATGAGCGTGGTAGGAGGGCTATGCTGGATGCTGTGGTCAGGGACATCCTGACATTTGAGCTGAGAATAGAAGGAAGGGAAAGAACCAGCCAGGCCGAGAATCAGAGAAAGTACTCCTAGGCTAAAGGAATTGCAAGTGGCCAGCGATAAGATAGAGCTTAAGATGTCTGAGGAACTGCCGGAGGGTCAGTGTGGCTGCCACCCGGGTGGGACACCAGGAGCCTGGAGAGGCCGCCAGGGTCTCTGGAGGATGCACCGAGGACTTCTGTTCCAGGTGCGGTACAAAGCCCTCGAAGGTTGCAGCAGGGGAGAGTGATTCGTGTTTTTAAAGAGTTCCTGTGGCTGCTGTGCAGAGGATGAGTCATTTAGGATTTTGTTCTATATTTAGATTTTAAAAAACCTCTCTAGCCCCTGGCAGCCGTGATTTTGCTTTCTGTCTCCATGCAGTCAGCTAGTCCAGGTACCTCACACAAGTGAGATCCTACAATGTTGACCTCTTTGTGACTGGCTTTTTTCACACAACATTGCGTTGACCAAAGGGTTTGTTCGGTTTGTTCCGTAAGACAGCTCTTTTCCTATTAGCGTGCATTTTGTAAAAGCTGATCAAAATTGAATTTTTGTGTAGCCATTTTAATATTAAAGGGAGAAGAACAGCAACAGTTCTGGCATATTATGCTTTAGTATTTCAGGAAAGGCAAAAACGCCACAGGAACACAGAAAAAGACTTGTGCAGCATGTGGAGACGGTGCTGCGACTGATCAAACGTTCAAAAGTGGTTTGCGAGCGTCGTGCTGGAGATTTCTCGTGGGACGATGCTCCACTGTCGGGCAGACGAGCTGAGACGGATAGCGATGAAAGCAAGACGTTAATTGAGAACAATCGGCGTTCCACCACGCAGGAGAGAGCCAACATACTCAAAATACCGAAAGCAATAAAGTTATTGGTGAAAATGGGAAATACGTCTTCTATTTTATGAAAAAAGCTAAATAGACTTTTTGGCCAATCCAATGTAATGTCCTCAAAGTTCACCATGTTGTAGCTTATGTCAGAATTTCCTGCCTTTTTAAGGTGAATAATATTCCATTTTATGGATCTACCACATTTTGCTTACCCATTAATGGACAGTTGGGTTGCATCCACCTCGTTGCGATTGGGAGTGATGCTGCTGTGAACACACGTGGACAAATACCTGTTTGAGTCCCTGCTTTCGATTTTGGAGGCTCTATTTCTAGAATTGAAATTGCTGTGTCATGTGGTAATTCTGTGTTTAACTTTTTGAGGAGCTGCCATAGTACTTTCCGAGTGGGCTGCGCCACTGTACTTCCTGCCAGCCCTGCTCCGGAGTTCATTTGTCGCGCGTTTGCTGACACTCGTGATTTTACGTGTTTTTTGTAGTAGTCGTCCTTATGGGTGTGAGGTGTTGCCTCATTGTGGCTTCGATTTGCATCTCGGAAATCTGGAACTTTGAAAGTGTTCAGAGGGAGGAAAGTGGGGTCTCTGATTTTACTAGGCCCGAGTGGACACGGGTCGATCCCTCGGGTCCTGGCGAGGGTGGGTGGTGGCCTGGATGGTGTGGTGGCCGAGGAGCCGGAGAAGAGGGTGGACTCAAGTTTGAGGGACAGCCTGGGTGACACCTCGTCTGTGTCTGAGGAGGTGAGGGGCACAGAGGGAGCAGTGAACTCAGATCTTGGGTCTCTGGCTGGAATAACCAGGTTGAGAATAGGTTGGGGTGCAAATTTCTGGTCCACCGTTAAGTGTTCATGAGAGAAACACTTCGTTTCTTTCAGGGTGTTTTTCATCACAGTACGATTCTCCTCAGCTGATTTGTGATGCCTTTCAGTTCTCCCCTCTGTTCAGCTCAGGTCAGCGGGAGCGGAGCCCCCGGGACAGGCTGGGTGTCTGCCACACTAGACTGGGGAGGGGGGACCAGTGAGGGGCGGTGGCCGGCCAGTGGGGGGCTCCGCCCAGGGCTGGCTCTCCCGACTCCTTCCCACTGCTGCCAGGCAGGGAGGGGCCCGAGAGCTTTCATTCCTGTGGGTTTTGTCTGTTGCTGGTTACCATATATTAGAAATGAAAACTGAGAAACTTAAAGAAATACTAATATTGTAAAAATAATAAAAGCCATTGTATGCTAATACAAAGAACGTGTTTTTAATGGAAATAACTACATTTTCCAGAACAAACCAGTTTAATGAGTGACATTGTTTTTGCTTTTTCCAGTCTTTTCATTGTCTGACTTTAGAGAAGACAGCTCAGCTGTGTTAACTTCGTTATTTAAAGAAGTTGCAGCATCACATGTGATGCAGCCTCTGGCGAACCCCACCGGACGCTTGTGAGAGGACAAGAGTGAAAAGGCATATGTCTTTGTGTTGTTGGAAAATAGTTTTGGCCTCACAGGCCCTCTGAAAAGGCCCTGGAGACCCCCAGAGGTCCCCAGACTGTTGGTTTAGTGGTAAGAGCACAGACACCGGAGCCAGATTGTGTGGGTTCAAATCCCAGCTCTGCCAGTTACTCATTGGGCAAGATATCTAACCTTCCCATGCCTCGGTTTGCTCGTATATAAAACGGACATAATATAAATACTGATACCTACCTCATGGTGTTAAATGAGTGTTAAATGAGTATGTATTTGTAAAGTTGCTAGAACTTGGCTAGAAGATCGTTAAGTGCTACAACAATGTTTACTAAATAAATATGACCCAATTCCTTCCTTCAAAGGGTTTAATCTAGTCAAGTAGGTGAACAACCACCCAGCTTCAGGCTTTTGTACACCCTCCTTGACGGGTGTCTGTGCAGCCGGGGCCCAGGAGGGGCTTCTGAACTCTGGGGCCAAGAACACGATGTTCTCGGTCGTCGGAACAGTAAAGGGGCAGACTCTCTGCCGTGTTCGAATGACAGGTAGGTTCTTCTGCAGATGAGGTCCGTCCCCTCTGACACTGGTCAGGACTGGCGCTGTCACCTGCCTTGTTCACGATGGCAGGAGTGTGAGCAGCCTGGTTGGCCCTCTCCTCTGGTGCCTGGCGTGGGACCACAGGTGGTCAGTGAGCGGTGACCGACTGGCCGTGGGCGTCATGACTCTCAAAGTGTGGGGAGAAACAGTTCTTCGATCCCCTGGGATCTGTGGTACATATTTGTAATCACTTTTATGACTTTGGGATGTTAGTATAAGGAAGAAGTTGTAGATTATGCTTTTATTGTTATTGCTTTAGAAAATGATAGTAAAATTTATGTCTTAGTATAACTTCTGTTATTTTCTGTCATTGTTTTAGTGATTTCAATTGGATATTTATTTTTAATATCACCCATTCAAAATGGCCAAGTTAGGTAGTTTTATTGGAAACACAAACTGCAGTGTTTTTAACAGCATGGTATGCACAGTATAAATTCACAGTGTCAGTCAAGAGTGTGTGATGAATGGAGATGAGATGATTGAGGCATTTGAGATGCAGTTTTTATTTGTGTGTGTGAGAAAATGTGTTTATCTTCTTTCCATATCTAATTTGAATTTTGATTTGGGGTAGAATTTAGGATTTAAAATACTTTTTAAGATGTACTTTTTAAACAGTGAAGTGATAGCTTGCAAAACTACTGTTGACCAAGTACTACTTGTCTCGAATGGGTACTTTTTTCTCCAGGCAGATTGTGTTGTTCAGCTCTGGCGTGGTTACTGATCACGTTAACGTTACTCTTGGGCAGACTGGTGTTTCTGCTCTGGGCTTACAGCACACCCTCTCCCCCCACAGATCCGACGGCGGCGCCTTGCTCGACTTGCTGGTGGGCAGACCTCGCAGCCGACCACCCCGCTTACCTCCCCCCAGAGGGAGAGCCCGCCGGGGCCTCCTATCGCAGCGTCGGCCCCGGGCCCCTCCCAGAGTCTTGGTCTCAACGTCCACAACATGACCCCAGCTACCTCCCCAATCGGTGCATCAGGTAAGCCTTCTCTTCATACCTGGGTGTGTTTATAATTCTGACCGTAGCTTTTTATTATTAAGCGTGCAGTTGTGACATTTCCACAACAGAGTAAAATAAATTGGACAGCAACTTTTTAAAATTCTACGAGCAGTAGTTCGAAATTTAAGACCGTTACCACATGTTCTGTTAATGCCTGCGAGGTCTGTCCAGAAGGTGTCCAGCCATGTAATATGAAAAAGAGAGACATTTATTGAAGAAGATATAAGAAGCACTGTACACAGGACAATGACACCTTAGTCCCCTTCAAAGTAGGCACCTTGGAACCTCACACAGTTCTCCAAGTTGCCATCAGCTGCCCTGTCATATTTTCCTGAATTTCATTAATAGTCTGAAACTCTTTCCTTTCAAAGGTGATTTTAGTTTTGGGAAAAGCCAGAAGTCACAGGGTGCCAAATCTGGGCTGTAGGGGGCTGAGTCACCTGGGTGAGCTGATGTTTCACCAGAAAACTGTACATGAGGCATGATGCGTGAGTGGGCACGTTGTCGTTTTGAAGCTGCCCATTGCCAGTTGCTGATCGCTTCGGCCATCTGAATCACCCAAATAGTTTCCACAGAGGAATGTTCAAGCTTAATGCAAAATTTGATGCAGATTTGTTGCTCTACTCAGTCATTTTGAATGCGACAGCCACACAGTACACATGCTCACTCAGTGGCATCTACTACCCCCCCCCCGACTAGTACAGTGAAGTCGTCATTGTTCCCGCAACCGCATTCCAGTCCACTCTCCTTGGCTGCCAGCTTACATGGATGTCATTGCAAGCCATTCTGGTTATATTTTAAAAAGCTTGACTTTTTCTAGACAGATCTCATATTCATTTTGATAGTGATCCGTTAAGATTGATTGTTTCCTTTCCATAACTTACCGTTTTGTCTAAACTGGGTCAGGTCTTATCTTTGGCTCTGCTGATTTGTTGAGTTTGGTTGATGCTTTTCTTTTAAGATAAAATGATCTGAAAATGCAAGACTGAAGTAATGGTCAAAGTGGCAAGCCTCTAATTACGGACGGACTTCCTTGTTTTACTTCTGCATTGACATGGAGTTCTTTCTCTGAATTTTCAGGGTGTGAAAGTTTCCCTGGTGTGATGTTTTAAGGCTATCCCATTAACAATTATTTAACCATCATAAAAGTTTATTTCTTTATAATTAATGAGCTTATGGTTGATATCTAGGAGTATCTTTGTTGGGAAATGATATTAACTCACAGTATATATTTGAAAATATCTGTTCTTCTCTAAGTGAACATTTCTATCAAACATAACAATTTTACTATTGTAATAATTATTGTACATACTTAAGACTCTAATTATGAAACTGCAGGAGCCAGGAGACCTGTGTTGATCGCCACGCCCCCCAGTAACTGACTGAACGTGCAGTTTTCGGTCTGCGGTCCCTGAATGTGCTCTCCCTCAGTCCCCTTCTGAGTAACCCGCCTCGGCTAACTTGTCAATTGGAAGTGTTTACAGAGCTTCTGTGGCTGTAACTTGTTCGACATCTTTGCGGCTTCCTCCCCATGTACATATAAATGCTGATGCATAATTCCATTAACCATAACAGTGAGAGAAGTCAGGCCAAAACATCAGGTAGTGATAAACAGTGCCTTTGCTGGAAGCGCCTCCTCTGTACACCTTTGAGAAGCAGAGCCGGTCCTCGGTAGGGGAAGGGCCCAGGATTCCAGCTGTGAGTTACCTTTGCCTCGGAAACAGTGCTGCTCGCTCTCTGTGGTTGTGCCCTGCCCAGAGTGATGGGGAGCCTCCGTGCACCAGCAGAAGTCAGGCAGGAGACCCAGAACTCGGTACGCTCCTGGCCAGCCCCTGCATGCTCCTGGCTGCTGCAGGCTGGCTGGCTGGCTGGCTGCTGGGGACCACCAGGACAGTGTCAGCATCCCCTTCATGCAGTGGAGCAGAGTGAGAGAAAGACCTAGAACTGTGCTCTCTGTCTCATTTCAGCTTCATGATCAGAACTCAAGGGGACCCTTCACAGTGGTAGGCAGTTGCACCATATTTCCTGGTCTCCATTCCCACTTCGTTCATTACTCCTTACCTTCTCCAGTCTGTAGCCCCATTGGCCACGCACACCCTCCATGACAGCCCGTCTCCTGTTCATGGGGGAGACGTGCGGCAGAAGGGGCCTCCCAAAGCTCCCATCCTGGCATCCCCTACCTGCCTGGATGTGTGGCCAGTTCTTGTTGTGCTCACACTGTCCCGCCCTTGTCACAGGCCATACCTTAGGCCCCAGCTCCTGTCACCTGCCTGGAGCCATTGCCCCAGCTGTCTCATCTCTCCTGCTTTGTCAGGTTTTCCAGCTCAAGTGGAAAACTTCTATTTTTTTAACAGCCATTATACATGCTGTTCCTTCTCCCATCAGGGTCTCTGCCACAGCTGTTCCTCTTTTCCCCTGTGACTCAAAAGCAGCCATAGACAATATGTAGATGAAGGAGCATGGCTGTGTTCCAATAACACTTTATTTACAAAAACAGACAGTGGGTCAGATGTGGCCCCTGCTCTAGACCCGTCTGCAACCTCGCCAGATTCTCACCACCTCTCCTCATCTCGCCTGGGCACCAGCCTGTCTTGCCTGAGTTGCTGGGGTGGCCTCCTCACGGGTCCCCGCAGGCCCACCCTGGCTTCACGGCAGGGTGTTCTCAGGGTCGAGCCAGTGGGTCCCACAAGAGCGTCAGTGCACCACCATATGATCACAGGGCCAGTTTTTACAGCAGGCTCGTTAGGCTGCTGTCACATGCCAACAAAGACTTGGACAACTCAGAGTGGTTAGTTCTTGGCAGTGCACTCCTATGCTGTGAAACCCTAATTATGTGTTCTCACAGTCACCATTATTCATAATCACAAACAGGTAGGTATTATTAGCCATGTTCTTGGCAGGTTGGATCAACACATTTGCATGAACTTATTAAGTAAACAAGCATAAACAGAACAACACAGGAAGCAGACCCCTCACAAGGCAGATCACGTCAGTTCCCTGCTCACAGCCCTCCCCTGGCTCCCTCCTCACCCAGAACCACGTCGGAGTCCTCAGAGTCCTTGCTGCGGCCTGGGCTGTGTGCATGCTGACCCTGCCGTGCCGTGACTTCCTCTCTCACCTCCCTCCTCCCTCCACCTGCTCCAGCCATCCTGGCTTCCCTGCTGTTCTGGAACGTTCCAGGCATGATCCCTATTTGGGGCCTTTATATTTGTTTTTTATGTGCCTAGAACGTTCATGCCCTGAAATCCACAAGGCTGTCTTGCTTAACTCTTCAGACGTCAGTTGCTTCCTCAGTGACACCGACACCGCCCTTGGCCGCCCCAGCTGAAAGCACAACCTCTGTCCGATGTGGATGCCTTCCCTTGGGCTCTTGTCACCAGCGAATGTAGCACACGTGTCACCTGTGTGTCCTGTTGCCCCTGCCTCCCCTGCTGGCGTGGAAGCTCCACAGGGTGGGGACTGGAGTCCATTCCATTCTCTGCTCTATCTCCCTGCCTTTAGCAGTGCCTGGCACACGCTGGGCACTGACGAAAGACCTGCTGAGTTAATACATCAATCACAAGAGAAAGTGACCAAGACTGCATAAGCACGTGTAGCTTAGAGAAAAGAAATCTCAAAGGGATATGAGGCCCTGGCTGTGTAGTTCAGTTGATGAGAGTGACATCCCAACACACCAAGGATGTGGATTCAGTCCCTGGTCAGGGCACATACAAGAATCAACTAATGAATGCATAAATAAGTAGAATGGCAAATGGATGTTTCTCTGTCTCTCAAATCAATAAAAAAAAAATTTTTTTAAAGTTAAGTCTTAAAAAAAAAAAGGATACGATAGCTTTTCATTGAATGATGTGAGAAGTTGCCATGAGGAAGATGATGGCTTCTGCCTGATTTCTGTGGTCCTCAGTGGTGGGTGTAGGGCCAGTGGGTAGATTTATTATCTACTGAATGTGAAGGATAGATTTCTGTTGTGGGATCAAGAAGTGCTTTCTAACAGAGACGAACGCTGGTGGGGCTGCTGCCTGAGGTGAGGAGTCCCAGGTCCAGGAGTGATGTGCAGACCCCGCAGGTGGCTCAGTTGACAGACTTTCAGATGCAGGGAACTAGGACAAGAGCCAGGAAAAGGCGGGAAGCTGTGCTGAGTCCTGCAAGCTTCCACTCCCACCTGTAGTTCCAGCGTCTTGCAGTTCCCTCGGCTTCTCAGAACACGTTTTTAAATGCATGTACTAAAACTTGCAGGATTAGCAGGGAAACCAATTGCACAGAAATACAGGGGTGACACAAGTAGGTTTACAGTTGTTTGTGTAGAAATAATGCAACAGACAGCAATTGCAAATAATTGCAATAATAATGCAATTAATAATAGTACAAGAATAAACTGTGTTTCACGTACTCATAAATGTAAATCTACTTTTGCTCCACCCTGTATACTTATCAAAATATTTTTAAAGTTTGTCATACAATAATTTATGTGCTTCTTTATTAAATGCTTTAAATAAAAGATCTAGCAGCTAATCAAGTAGCTACTGTAATTTCGACCCCTGAGTGCTGTGTCTGGCAAATGACCTCCGCCCTGGGGCAGAAATGAACAGCAGGGCCTGTTTGGAACCGGTGAGAAGCCAGATGATATGTTTGCCTCTGGGCTGGTCGTGGGGCCCAGGTTACAAGCACAGAGTCCATTTCTTCTGTCTGCTGGTCTTTAGTATACTTAATAATAACTTAGCCCAGATTCTTCTTTAATGTGTTTGCAAGTGATCTTTACCCTGCTTCCACTCATGCATTTGAGCCCTCATTTAGTGCCCTCTGCTTGCCAGGCCCTGCGGTAGGAGCTAGGGATGCAGGGGGGGGCGGCGCTCATGGGGTGGGGGTGGGGGTGGGGCACAGTCCATTCCCCAGGAGGAAGTGGCCTGGGGAAGGGCTCTCCGGGCCAGTTCGAATTGTCACTGCCCCAGGCTCACGGCTGTGGTTGGTAGGTGATTTGGGGGGAGAATTTTCACACAGATATTTATCTGATTAAAGATTTTGCCTTTGAAGAAAAGCAGGATTGTTACTTTTGAAAATAGGTAATATCAATAGCCTGTGTAATATCCCATCAGGGCTGGTTATTCTTATCCCTCCAGATTTGCATGATCTGTTTGAGTTATCTGTTTTACATTTTAGCTTCTGTTGGTTGTTACCAGTGGCCTGTTGAGCACTGTAGATCCACGTGGCCTTGATTCAGTTCATATTCGTTTGAATCCTGTGTGTTCTCTGGGCTCTTCTCTGGGCAACGTTGTTTACAGTCTAGTGAGAGAAAACAAATACTTTTTTATTAAACCAAAAAATCTATCAGGTGGTGATAATTTTTGTAGAGAAAACTAGAGAATTACGTTGGAGTAAGCATTGATGGGGCCAGGTGTTGCTATTTAAAATAAGATATTCCACTTTGGGCTGCATTAAGAAGGTGACTTTTTTCTTCCCTAGCTTCACCCAAGGTCATTTTTCTGTTGCTTTTAGAGACAGGGGGAGGGAGCGAGAGTAACACTGATGTGGGAGAGGAACGTTAGAAACACCGGTTGGTTGCCTCCTGTACGCACCCAGACCGGGGATTGAACCTGAGACCTTGTGCTGTACGTGGTGACACTCCAACCAACTGAGCCACCCGGCTCAGCAGAAGCCTGAATGAAGCCTGATTTTAGCAGAAGCCTGAATGAAGCAAGGAAGCAAACCAAGTGGGTCTCTGCCAGGTGGCCTTTCAGATGGCAGGGACAGCAGATGCAGAGGTCCTGGGCGGAAAACGAGCTTGGCGGTGGTCGACGCAAGCCCTGCAGGGGCCAGTCCCCTTCAGCCTCAGTTTCCTTCTGCAGTTTCAACAGGAGACACTATCACCACGTCATGATACATTTGTAGGAGTTTCAACAAAATCAGAGTCATTCTTTTACAGTAAATTGTCTTTGGCTAAGAATGCTGTCAGGAATGACAGTAAAATTACAACCTTTATCCTATCAGTTGATTGCTAATTCTGTGTTAAAATCCTTTTTCTTCTTCTTCAGGAAGACGCCCTATTGTTTCCACAGGTCACAGGGTTCACTGACAGCATTCTTCCCTTCTGATGCTGCAACTTTGAATTTGGGAGGCCTCCCCCAAATCCCAGATGTATTAAGTGGATATGTATTAGATATGAAAGGTATTGCTATGTGGTAACTGTCTGTAGGGAACTCAAAGTCCAGTTATACACATATATTCTTTTTGTACTACAAGAGGTAGAGTATAATTTACTATTGTTTGTTCATTCTGAATGTTTTAAGCAAATATCATTGTAAATCTAGAAGCCCCAGTGGATCACCAGGAATCACCCATCGTGTGATTATTTGAACTGATGGGTTGGGGATAAAGGCCGCTGAAGGCTGGCAGAGTAAGTTCACCTCTGTCCGTGTCTGGTCCTCAGACATGCTGAAAATGGAACAGGCCAGGTCAGGTGTTACCAAATACTGATCTGTTCTTTAAACCCACAGCTTTGCCCTTGTTTCTCGTCCCGTGCTTGGCTGACTCGTAGGTATGTCTGTTCAGTTTATGAACTTCCACATTAGTTACTTCAGTGGAACCTCGCAACAGGGCTGTGCAGGAGGCTGCACAAATGCTAATAGTATCAGTTCATATGTGAAAATGTTAAGTGACTTGTTCAAGTTCACATAACTAGAGATCATGGGACCAGGGTTCTTGTCCTAGATATTTGGTAAAATGAACATTTATTTCAGTTATCCCAAAAGTTATGCAATTTTTTTTTATTTATAGACGAGTTACAAAGGTAATACAGAGAATTCCCACATGCCCTTCACCCACTTTCCCCACGTGCTAATATATGGCACGTTTGTCAGCACTAAGAAATCAGCTGTGGCTATTCCTGTTACACTAAACTAAACTCGTGACTCCTGCTCCTCTTGGTCTGTGACATGGCTGAGTCCTTCTGTGTTTTTTGTTATTGCAACAGTTTTGAAGAGTCCTTTGTAGAAAATCCCTTAATTTAGCGTTGTCCGGTGTTTGTCCTGTGATTAGACTGGGGGTGGAGAGAGACCGTCACACAGAGAAGTGCCTCTCCCCTCCCGTTTCCGGGGGGCACACTGTGTGTTCAGCATCCCCGGTGTTACAGACCCTTCCTGCCTGGGCACACTGGTGTTCGCCAGGTCTTTCCACCGTGAGGTTAGGGTCTCCCTTTTCTCCACTCGGTTCTGTTGGATCCAGTTCCTAAGTTCAGCCACTCAAGCTGTGGCTTTCCTTCTGCGGGGGGAGCATCTACATACATTATTTGGAATAAATTCTTCCGTAAGCAGTGTTTATCCCTTTCCCCCAGTTATTTATTTAATCCTTACTTATGTCAGTATGAACTCATGTATATTTATTTTATACTTTGGGTTATAGCCCAAATAATGATATTATTTATTTTTCCCAATGATTCCAGCTTTGGCCCCTGGGAGCTTTTTCAGGCTGACGCCTCTTTCTGGCCGACAGGCGCGTGCTTTGGTTCTTTCGAGCGCGTGTTTCTGGCACCATGAGGTATTCCAGGCTCGTCTTGCATTTCCCTGCCCGGCTCTCGGAGCAGCCATCCCTCCAGGGAGCAGTCGCAGTCCCTGACTCCAGACGCGTGAGTCCGTATGCAGCCCCCACTTTGGCACCGAGGAGAGGGGCGGGGCGTTCTGTCTCACAAACATGAAGATGGAAGCAGTTTTCTTATTTGGGTTGTCCGTCTTAGTACCCCAGTATTTTAGATACTACTGTCTTTTTCTACAGGTTTGAAATTTCATTTTATTTGTGTTTATCCACAAGAACAAAGTGCTTTCACCAGGAATTTAGCTGCTGGCCAAATATGTTAGTCTGTTACGTTCATTATAAGTAACATTGAGGGGCGAGGTTCGGTATTGACCAAAGAAAATGCAGGGATATTCTGTATTTTCCACGAGTATGAACAGTTTAGCTTATTAGTTCATAGTTCAAGAGCTTTAGAATTTTGAGTATTAGTAGAATGAATAACTCCTTCTGTAACAATATCTTTTGAAGTTTTGTCTTCGTGACCATAGGATGTATATAAACATAGCTTGGTTTAAGTAGCTGCGACCGAGAAGCTGCTCAGCAGTGGGGGGGAGAGGAGAGCGGCGTTTTCTTCAGTGTCAGGAGCCGCGTTTCCTTCTTTGTTTCTGACCTGTAGAAGGTTCTTAGACTCTGTCAGTCTCAGTATTCTCATCTGAAAAGCAAGAGGCTTGGACAGGATCTTTAAAGTCCTCCCATGCCTCCTTTTTAAAATAGCTTGATGAGGGTCTTACGGCCCTGCTTTGGCATTCCCGTCCTTTTCACACAAGAACTGAGCGTTTAAGGGCGTGTGTGCGTGTATGTGTGTGTGCCCGTGTGTGAAACACAGTGAGAGGCCAGCGTTGCCGCTGAACAATAGGCATTGGTCTGCTTTAGACCTGAAAGGGATATCATTCAGGAAATACTTCAGTGCTAGGAGGGAAGTCTTGCAGGAAAAAAATCCTTATTTTTTAAAAAAAAATTCTGGCCTTCCCACACAGAAAGCACAATGTACCTTGAACAGGCTCTTATTAGTCATAAAAGTTTGGAAAGCCGCCATCCTGAAAGTTGTAATTCATGTTTTATTAAGCAGACATACTTTGTCCATTCTTTGTAACGTACATCCTCACTTTTTAAGAGTTTGTTTTTAACTTGATATAAAGAGATTTTATTCCTCTTCTAAAAGAGGATATGAGTTTTGTCTGCATTCTGATTCTTGGCTGTGTGGTTTTACGGACATGAAGCGGGAGGGGTCTGCTTCAGCCCGGCTTCCTGACGGTGGTTTCTCAAGTTAGGGGCGGGAGAGGGTGAAGACAAAAGCGCGTGTGTGTGGTTTGAGAACAAAGTGGTGTTTTGTACAAGCGCTTTGATTTGTTTTTACTCATGATACTTAATTCATATTGATTCTAAATAAAGTCAGAGGGAGCATCTGGTTTTTAGGTTTCAGAAAGAGGGGTCACATGGTTTGTAGAGACTGAGGAACACTGGCACACCTGCTTAATTTGGGGGGGGATTGTCCCACTTGACTCGGAACGTGAGGGTCACACGGAGAGGTCAGGAAGAAGAGAATTCCGGTGACATCCTTGAAGTCTTATGGAAATACTGCAGATACAGTGTGTTAGACTGTGCAGTACGCTCTGGCACTATGCTACTACTATAGGATTGTTTTACACACAGAATAGCAGTGGTGTGCTATGAGTTTTTCAAATAATTTTTTATAATTATCAGTTTAATTTTAGAATTGGTTTTATTAGGTAGACATTTGTAAACTGCTTGACTGCTATCCCATGAAAATTGTTGAACTTTATTATTGATTCATTTTCATTAAAAAGTTTTTAGACCTTTCACTGTGATAGGTGAACTACTATTCTCCTGAGGACGTCATTGGCACTCTGTTGTTACCCGATCGTTCAGTAAGTATTTATGGGAAACTTACTTCACATTGCACTTGAATTAATGAAGTCTGTCTTCCACAGGCTTCTTCGGGGTTTGCCCCACATGACATGTTTTCTGTGTGTCATTTGAATCTATTTAGAAATACTGAGAATTTAGTTTCTTTTTTTTTTCTCTTCAGACTTTTTTTTTTTAATTTAGTTTCTTTTCCTTCATGAGTACAGAAGTTTTAATAAACCGGTATGTGTTAGAACCTGCTCCTGGGAGTCAGTAACTGTTTTGTGATGTTCTTCAGTGAAGAGACATTTGAGGTCGGCCAGGTCACTTTCTCGGATGCTGGGTGGTGAAAATGTTATCCTCCGGGTAGTTTCAGCTACAACTGGTAGTGCAAGTGGTTTTGTCTTTGTTTTTTAAAAACATAAGTCTCATTTTCCTTTCTGCAACATAGGAATATAGTTTTAAAAGCAGTTGTAAATGTTGGATACTCATGCTGTTACCTTAAGTTTTTAAATTCTGTGAAAAGCATGGTTGTAAAGGCCTCGAAGAGAACTCTCGTGAGTCTGCACTTGGCCGCAGTTCACGTCCTGTGAGCTCACTGAGGGCAAGGACGGCACCAGGTTTTTCATTTCGCCAGCTTTCCCAGACACTGTGTTCACTCAGTAAATCGACTGATCTATATGGCGTAGCTCAGATGGGTCTGTTTGCATGTTTTCAGTGTTTTACTATGAAATTTTTAACCATACTGCAGAGTGGAGAACATTTTGCAGTTTGTAGAACCCCTGTGTATCTACCATCTACGTTCCGCATTGCCATTTGAGTGCATTTGCTTTGTCATGCGTCTCTCCGTCTGCTCTGTTGTGCCTCTACACGCGCTCATTAATGCATCTTGTTTTTGGTACATGTCAAGGATTTTTCTGGCCTGTTATGGAAGCTGATATGTATTCCAAGATCATCGTTTAAATTGGTAAAAGAGAAGGTGATAACGAATCAGTTGTTGATATTAGATGTGGCTCCATTACTGACCTCATATGACATATGTTGATAAATTATGATTTCTTGCCAGTGTTCCTATGATTTTAATACTACTTTTGCATTTAGTGTGATCTTCTGATAGAAATGGTCTAGTTGCTGACTGTAACAATGACACGGATCCCACTGGGTACGTTTACTGCTGTCGTTACAAATAACCGCAGCGTTCTTTCACATGAGACTCTGTCTTTCGTGTCTTTTCTGATCAGGAGTAGCCCATCGAAGCCAGAGCAGCGAAGGAGTCAGTTCTCTCAGCAGCTCACCCTCCAATAGCCTTGAAACACAGTCCCAGTCTCTCTCGCGTTCCCAGAGCATGGATATCGACGGCGTCTCGTGTGAGAAAAGGTAAAGTAAGCCGATTTTCCAGTGCACTGTTTTAATGTGGAAAGGGAGAGAGCTGCTTGCTTTAGTCTCTCGTCCGTGGATCTGGTCCACAGCAAATCACAGTAAATTCATTGCGTTTCAAGGTCTTCACATTACTCCTGCGTGTTCTGTATACCTTTTTATGTTTCTGCTGCTGGAATGTCTTTTGTGAAATAATGGTGCAGGTGGTAAAAAAAAAAAAAAGACGTTCAATTTTTTAATGTCTTTATGAATACCCAGTTGGCATCATCTGTTGGCCCTTAAATATTTCTTCAAACTTTTACTGACCAGTGAAAATTTAAATGTTCGTTTTCACTTTCCTGAAAGGGTATCGACAAGTGAGCCAAATACCCTAAGAGCTGCGGAAGGATCCAGGTGTCCCAGAGCATAACCTTCCAGCACTGTGGTATGCCAGGGACCGTTGACCGAATGGCCAAGGTGTTGATCTCTTTATACCTTGGGCAAGCCAGACCCTCAACCCCAGACCTGTCGCCTCTGCCCTCCATCGGCCTCTCTGTTTATGTCAGTGGGCCAGGCAAATACTGTTTGGAGTAGAGCTTCACTTTTTGGTGGAGTTGAGGGGAGGAGCCAGACCAGATATCACACTTATTAGGCAAGAATTCAGGAAGGACTACACTATCAGGGAAAGATCAAGTAGGAAAACAACCCCACAGAATAAAAACAATTGGGTTCTTACTACCTTTGCTCTGGATGCTTATGTTTTTGAAAAAAATTGAGTCAACTCTGATTTCATGGCTAACAGGTAACTTTCATATGGATTTCATACCTGGATTAACACTATTGGTATAGTCTGAGAAGTCCCAAGCTAAGAATTGTTACAGACAGTGAACCTAGTCATCTAGCAGAAGAAAACATAAAACAGCATGTCTTCAGAAACTTCCTCAGAAAAATTTTCAAGAAGTATGAGCTCATGGTCAAGATGCACAAGCCTTGGTGGAAGAAAACCACCCTAACAGTAAACAGAGCGAGTAACAGCAGGGTTATCTCACCCAGAAATGCTGGGGTTTGGGGGTTATCAGTACAGAATAGAAAACATGCATATTTAAGTAAATTAAAAATGAAATTGAAAACATAAGGGGCAGGGGACTACAAAAACCAAATAGGCACATTTGAAAAAGAACCAAATACAATTTCTAGAAAAGAAAAGATAATTTCAGTTGAAAGGAATTAAACAGAGAATTAGAGCTGGAGAGAGAATTAAGAGGTGGAGTGACAGAGTTGAAGAAATTACCCGGAGTACGCCACAAAGAGAAAAAGAAATGAAAAATGTGGAAGAGATATAGAAGATTCAGAGTCAATATATGTTTAGTAGAAATATCAAAAGGAGAGAATAGAGGGACTTGGAGAGACTCCTTGCTCCTCTCCTTATTGCACATTTCTTCCTCTGCTGGCTTGTGAGCCATTATCAAAAAGATAAAGGGCTGAAATATGAAACAATACTGCATGTCAACTCTAATTGATTAAAAAAAGTTAAGTGGCTGAAAATTTTTCTGGAGTTCATAAATTATATGAATCTTCAGGTTCAGGAGGTCCAGCAACTCATAAATAGGTTAAACAAAAAGAAATTCCTATCTAGATGCCGTTTAGTAAAATCACAAAACACCGAAGACAAAGACCGTGGATGCAGTCAGAGAGGAAGGGGATGATCTACAAAAGAACAAGGGTTAGGTGTCTCGGTGAGGGCAGCTGGAGGAGGATGGAGTAATAGCAGTAAATGCTGAAAGAAACTGCCAGCTGGGCATTGTGTGCCCCTGTGGAACTGCCTTTTAAGAGCAAGGGTGAAATAAAGGCATTTATAGATGTAAAAAACAGCCAACCAGCCAACCAGACACAGCTTCATAGCCTGCCACTGAAAGACCCCCAACTCTGAACAGATGTAGGTAAGAAGGAAAATGATCTCAGGACTTACGTGTGAGATGCAAAAAGGAAGGATGAGCGAAGAAAATGATAAACGTGGTAGAATCTGCACAAACACTGATGGTATAAAGAGATAATAACAGTGTAGAAAATAACATGGGGGGTTACAGAAATCAGATAGTTTGAACGTGCCGGACTGCAGTGGCAGGTGAGCCAGAAGCTGCCGGGGTGATTCACACAAGCGCTGAGGCCCTTGTGTACTTGAGAAAGGGGTGAAGATACCAGTCAATTTTTATATTCTGAGTTAAGAATACTTGGTGAAATTTCAAGGGGAGCCACTAAAAGAATGGAAGTAGAGTTTATCTTCCAAACCAGTAAAAGGAAAATACAGAACTGGGGGATGGGGGAGGTGGAGTTAATTCAGAGAAAGGGAAGGAAGAAACAAATTTTTTAAAAAAGATAAAAACACAAAATAAGATGGTAAAAAAATGAAAATATATCAGAAATTACAGTAAATCATAGTGAAATGGTATAGGTTGGATTGAAAACAAAACAGAACTCAGCCTTTTCCTTGTTTTTAGAAGGAATACCTGAAACATTAGGTTAGAGAAAGGTTGAAAATAAAGGGAAAAGATATAGCAGATAAATACTAAACAAAAGAATATTGAGGTAAGCATATTAATTAGACTTTAAGGTACAAAGTATTACTAGAAATAACCACTATATAATGATAAATGGTTAGTTTATCTGTAGGGTATAACAGTTTCCAAAGTATGTGTACTTAGTACTGTAACAGCACATGTAATAAAGCAAATATTGACAGAACTAGAAGAAACGGACACAGTCATAATGGAGTTTTTTAACATGTCTGTTTCATTTATCGGTAGATCAAAGAGAATAAATACCAGAAAGCATATGGACAAATTAAACAATACAGTTAACAGGTTTGAGCTAATTGGAAGATACAGAACCTTGTACTCTGTACTTGGAGAATTCATCTTTTTTTCTGATACTACTCATTGGCCAAAAAAGTTTCAAGAGTCAGAATCATACAGGTCATGTTTACTCACCAATACATTAGGTTTGATAATTAATATAAGTAAAGAAACTTGAAAAAAACCCTCAGACATTTGGAAATTTTAGAAACAGCATGCATGTTTCTACATACAGCTCAAAGAAAAAAATCATAATGAAAGTTCAAAAATATGTAGAACTGAACAGTAACAAATATTACAAATTATTATCTGCTGCGGCAACTGAAGTGGTCTTTAGGGGGAAATTTAAAGCTGTAATTTATTAGAAAGGGGGAAAGAATGCCAATAGGCACTGGGAATGAAAACCCTTTTGTGGAGTATCCTTCCCTGGGTGTGTACTGGCCAACCTCCAGAGGTTTTCGCCCGTCTGACCTTTCTCAGTGGGGCTCCCCCATCTCGGAGAGAGAATAAGCCCTGCACTTTTTCCTTTAATTTTCCCAAAGCACATACTACACTATATGCTTTTCTTGTTCATCATGTTTATTGTTTATTATCTTTTCTATCTCTACCTGGAATGTAAGCTCCATGACGCAGTGATTTTTTTTTTTGTCTTTTTTGCTCGCCAACATCTCAGATGCCCAGCACAAGCCCTGCGTGGCACAGGCAGTCAGTAGGATTTGTCATTGAAAGGGAGAGGTCCATGAAAAATGTAAATAAGCAAATGCAAATACATTTTTTAAATTGCGTAAAAATCAAACTCCTAGCAAAACATAACTCTTCCAAAATTGACTCAAGGAGAGAGAACCTGAAAAATCAAAAACCATGAAATAAATTGAATTGGTATTTAAAAATTTTCCAATGAAACCACCTTTCTTATATGATTTTATAGGTAATTCCACCAAGTTTACACAAAATTTTCCAGATAATTTAAAAAAAATAAGGAGCACATCCCAACTCAGTTTACGAGGACAATATGAAATATGTGTGACCTTAAGTCAAAACCAGACAAGAATCATGGCCCAGGGGTGTCCAACCTTTTGGCATGCCTAGGACACACTGGAAGAAGAGGAATTGTCTTGGGCCACACAAATACATAGTGACACATAATCAACAAAAATATCTTGTAATGTTTTGAGTAAATTTATGATTTTGTGTTGGGCCACATTCACCACCATCCTGGGCTGCAGGCGGCCCGTTGGGCCACAGGTTGGACACCCTGATAGATGAAGAAAATCAGTTACATGGTAATCGTACTCATGAACATATTTGCAAAAGCTTAAGATACTGGCACATTGAATCCTGCAACACCTTAAAAACAGACAAAACATCCACAGGGCGAGGTCCCAGCACAGTGGTTCCTGCAGGCCAGCACAGCAGTCGCTGGAAGGGTCATGACAGAGCTTTGGACCTGATAATGTTATATTTCTTGACCTAGGTGCTAATCACACTAGTACTTTTCCTTCGTGAAACTATTCAGCAAACACATGGTCATCCATGCGCATTTTTGTACTTCAGTTCAAAGTTTAGATAAAAATAATGTGATGTATATGATACAATATAATAGGATCAACCAATTTATCTCAGGGATGCTTTAACATTAGAAAGTCTATACATATTATTCACTATATGATAAAAGAGAAAAGCCATATAACCATATAATGGTTGCAGATTTTGCTAAAATTTCAACATCAGTTGATGATGAAATATCTTAACAAATGGAACCAAAAAGTGTGACCTTAAACTGACAGTATGGCAGAGAAAAGGTTAACCAAATATTCTGTATGCTCCCCTTCATTTCCAGTTTCCTTTGCAGTTAGATTGGGGTGAAGTGGCTGGTTCTGTCCGTAGACTGTGAGTGGAAGTGACATGTGTCACTTTTAGGCAAAGGCAGTTGAGCCGATGTCCCTCCTCCGCCCCTCTCTTCTCTTGCTCCAGTGACCTGGGAGGCTGTGTATTGCAGATGGCATAGATTAAAGATGGAGTAAGGATGCTTCACTCTCATCAGACTTTGCGTAAGCAAGAAACAAACCCTTGTAGAGTTAAGCCTCTAAGATTTCAGAGCGTGTGTGTGATCATAGCATAGCCCATCTTATCCTGACTAATATAAAGGACATCTACCAAAACTACAGCAGCACTCATATTCAGTGGCAAGACGTTAGAAACACTTCTTCAGAATCAGGAGTAAGAACAAGGACGGCTACTGTTTCTGCTGCCGTTCACCATGGGGATCCTACTCTGTGCAGTAAACCAGTGAGGATTGGAGGGAAGAAACAAAACACTTATTATTCAGAGATAAAATGATTACCTGCCTAGTAAAAATAAACAAGCTGCTTAAAATAGGTCTATTGCTAAAGTTAGTTAAAATACCATGTACTAGCAACAAGAAAATATAGAAAACTTAATTTTTAAAAAGGTACCATTCACAATTTCATTTAAAAATATATGGTACATAGCTATAAATTTACCCAGAGAAGTGAAAGACTTAGGGAGAAAATAAAGTTTATAACAATAACAAAAAAAAACCCGTTAGAGAAAGCCTGAGTACTTGGAGAGAGATACCCCGGGTAGGCTCAGTAACATAATGATGCCATTTCTCCCCACTTTGACCTCTAAAGTCAGTAAAATTATCGTCAGAATCCCGGTAGAGTTTTTAAGGGACCTGGCAAGCGGATTCTTCACTAGGTCTGCAAAAGCAGAGGGCCAGGATCGGCCAAGGCTGTCCTGAAGCAGGAGAACCAGGCAGGGGCACTGACCTGTCAGGCATCGAGGCGCAGGGCGAAGTTTCAGTAAGACAGAGTGGTATTGGCTCGGGGACAGACAAAGTGTCTAATGGGACAGAAGTGAGTGTCCAGAAGTAGACCCCCACATACGTGGAAATTGGACATAGACAGAGGGGATTTCACACTGATGTGAAAATGAGGTCTTGTGGATAAGTGGCGCTGAAACAACTGTTTGTTTAGTGTGGGGGAAGTACTCTAGTGCATAACACGATTTTGTGGTCAGGCTCTGAGTGATTGTGTCTCGTTTACCATAGTCCATGTAGAAAATGTGCTCTGATTATTTTTTGAAAGTGAGGCTGAGAAAGTGACAATCTGGGGAAAATATTAAGATTATAACAAAATATTTATATCTTAATAGATGGAAAGCTCTTAAGATTAATGGAAGAAATGAATTTGATGAATTTTGCTTTCCTGACTGATTTTGACTGGTGTTTTAAAACATCATCAACCTGCAGTTAGGACATTGGGTGGATTTATAAA
Source organism: Tonatia bakeri (assembly GCA_004024845.1). NCBI lineage: Eukaryota > Metazoa > Chordata > Mammalia > Chiroptera > Phyllostomidae > Tonatia > Tonatia bakeri. The sequence goes on from PVIA01005534.1 coordinate 55,361, forward strand.
TGGTGAAAGACTTATTTGCCTTTTATACTTAAAGCATGTCCCAGGTGGATGTGGATTCAGGGATTGAGAACATGGAAGTCGATGAAAATGATCGAAGAGAAAAAAGGAGCCTCAGCGACAAGGTTGGTGAGACAGGAACCCCCGCTCCTGTTTTCAGCTCGGGCGACAAACACACACTCCTCGCGTCCTGTAGCCATGGGGTCTGCGCGAGGGCGCCCCCCAGACCAGCGGGACCGTTGAGCTGATTGTTTTTTTGTTGTGAGGAAAAGTGGGTGGCCTGGCTTTTTTGATGCAAGTACAACCCAGTCCATGTTTCTACCAGTAAATTTGGTTTGTAACAGGAATGCCTTTAGAGCTAATTTGGATTTTTTTTCCTGTTGGTGTTCAGCTTGAGCAAGAAGCTCATCATCCCATCTTTGGTTCCGTTCTGGGGAAAGTCCTGGGACTGGAAGCGAGAATACAGTGTGTGGGGCCCAGCAGCTCTTGGAAGCTTTTTGAAAACATGAGGTCTTCATATATTGTTATCATCTGAGCTTCGTTCCTATATTTAGGAAAAGGATGTTTTGGATTTGGGGGGCGGGGATCCTTCGGCGTGGGGTAGAGCAGGTGCAGGTAATTGCATCACTCTCTGTTCTGTGCATTACTAGTGCCTGCAACATGTGTTGATGATGAGAGTTAGAAGTTGGCCTGTACGTAGCGTGATGCTTTATTTTGTGTAGTTCTTTAGTGTTATGAAAAGTTGTAACTTTGAAGGCATGGTAACATGTTTATTTTTCCCTAAATCAATGGGTAAACAGTTCCGTGCCATTCTGAAATGAATTAAATCAGAATTAAGTATTTCTATTGAAGTCTAACTCAGACCTCCTACCGGTTGAAATTAACCCCCACATCTTCTTCCTCACAAGGAGCCTCCATCGGGTTCTGAGGTGTCTGAAGAACAGGCCTTACAGCTGGTCTGTAAGATCTTTCGTGTCTCCTGGAAGGACCGGGACAGAGACGTCATCTTTCTTTCCTCCCTTTCTGCGCAATTTAAGCAGAACCCAAAAGAAGGTAGGAGTCTGGCTCCGCAGCCCTGTTTCAGAGCACCGACCTCGAGAAAATCGAGACCAAGAGCTGCTGTCCCTCACGGCCCCGCATGGTCACTCTTTCCTGCTGGGGGGCGTATTTTCGGTACAGGGACGCTTCCTGATGAGGAGACCAGTGTGTGGCCACTTCCCACTGGTCTCATTGACAAGTTCATTTTTACTTTTAAGATTCTCTAAAGAAAACTGCATGAATAAGGAAATGGTGCCCATTGTCTCGAGGCCGAAAGTTTTTCCTTTGTGATAAGAAAGTGCTCAGAGCATTAGCGCCTCTTACAAAGCAGGAGCATGTGGGGTAGTCTCCAGGGACCCTCCCGGAGGGCCCCATGCCACCTGCACCTGCCTGAGGAGCCACCGGGCCCTGTGCTTACTTCACTTGCTTAGCAAGACAGGACATGGCGAGCTTTTGCTGTGCTTCCAGGATTGTATTTTAAGAAGCTACACTGAAACCACACTTACGACAAAGTAGTAAAACTCTCAGTGTGCCCGCATGACAGGGCACCGTCCCTCTTCTTCACAGCAGTCATTTGAATACGGAGGGGGCAGAGGTGGTGCGCCAGGGTGCCTGCTGACTTGGCACCGCATTAGAACCTCCCGGCTGGCAGCGGTTTGGGTCTGGCGCTCGCTGGTGTGGTCCTGGGGCCTAGGAGGGTGCCTGGCCTAGGAGGGTGCCTGGCATTGAGTAACCCCTCGTTAGACGTATTTAAAATGAGTCAGTGGATATCAGCGAGATCATCTTTCCTTTTCCTGTGCTGCCTGTCCTCCCCGCAAACAAAAAAGTGTCTGCTGAGCCTCCTGCTGGTTGGGTAGTTCACTTACGATCTTCCTGGGACCTCCTTCTTAACTCTGGTTATAGAGAGGAACTTAGCTGCCAAGTGTTTCAAAACCCTGCCACTTGTTATGCTTGCTGTAAATCTTAAGATTTTCAAGTCTCTTGTGCATATATAAGTGGTAATTTTTAATAACCAAATTAGGTAAGACTTACATGGGTTAGAAGTTTATTTATATAGTGATCTTTATAAAGTGTATTTAAAGACCTACTATAAAATAACTAGGAGCTGTAGAGAGTAAGAAGGAAGCTAAGAAGTAGGATCTGCTCCAGAAAGTAAGGTAGTGACTAGAAATTAGACCCTTCCTATAATACTTTGAACTTTGAACTTGATAGTTTTACTGTATATAAAATATCCATAGCAGAAAAAATATTAACCTGGTTGCATTTCTAGTGTGGTAAATTCACCTCTGTCATTGGGAGTAACTGTGTTTTACAGTTAATATGTATTAGTAGTGACTCATGGACTACCTCCAATTTTTTAAAATAAATTTTGTATTTTAGAATAATTCTAGATTTCCAGAAAAGGTTCAGAACTAGTACAGGGAGTTCCTGTATCCACTTCAGCATGTCCCCTAGTGTTAACTTCTTACATAACCACAGTGGACTTGAGAACTAAGATAGTACTATCAACCACACTCCAGACCTTGTTTGGATTTCTCCAGGTTTCCCACCAATGTCCCTGTGCTGTTCCAGGATCCCTTCCCAGCCCGGGCACCGCACTGAGCCTCTCCGCTTCCATTTGGCTTATTCAGGGACAGTGCATGTGAAGAACCATGTGTAACCTCTTTTTCATTCTGCCTTTCCAACAGTGTTCTCTGATTTTAAGGACTTGATTGGCCAGATCTTAATGGAAGTGCTAATGATGTCTACTCAGACTAGAGATGAAAACCCCTTTGCCAGTCTGACAGCCACGTCTCAGCCAATCGCAGCGGCAGCTCGGTCACCAGACAGAAATCTCATGCTAAATACTGGCTCCAATCCGGGAACCAGCCCCATGTTCTGCAGTGTGGGGTCCTTCGGCGCCAGCTCTTTGTCTAGGTCAGTGTGTTCTTTTTGCACATCTAATGGGCAGTGACGTAGCCACGGGTATGTAAGAGAAGAGAACGCCCTTTCGTGGGCCCGTGTCGTGGGGTTGTAGCATGCATCACATTTGGGGTGGGGTGGTGGGTTTGGTCACTGCAGGAGGTACTGTCTTCTCCAGATTGGTCTCTCTGGCTTTCCGTGGCTTGGCGATCAGTGAATTAAGGTTTAGAAACAAATGGCTGTATATTGCACATTATTCTTTTGCAAGAGAGCTTTAAAATATTGTGAGTAAAACCTCTAGTTCTTTACAGCAATTAGATTACAGTTATTTAGGTATCTGAAAGATGTGTATACTGGAATGCTTAGAAATGTGAAGTATGAATATTCTATTCTTTAAAAGCTTGATATTTTCCATTCTGGTTATTTATCTCAAGTTTTTCTTCAATTTTCTCTTCTTTCCTCCCTTTCTCAACTAATGTAGCCTCTATGAAACTAGTCCAGCTCCCCACACGAGTTTCTGGAGCTCTGTGCCGAGGACGAGCCCGCCTCTCGCCTCCCCCTCCGGTGCAGCCAGCCGCGTGGCTGTGCCGGCCCTTTCCCTTGGTGCCCACGGCATGGCCTCCTCCGGGACTGCGGCGGGAAGCCAGCCCTCGTCTGCGCGGTACCGCCCCTACACTGTCACCCACCCTGGGGGGGCTGCGGCTTCTCCTTCCCTGAGGCCCTCAGGCTGCTCCACTCTGTCTAGCTCACCGAGCCTCCCCGCCCTCGCTAGTAGCCCTCGAGCGGTGCCGGCCAGCTCTTCCCGACCGAGAGCCACCAGCACGGGGCCACCTTTACTGCCCGCCTCACCCAGTGCCGTGCGCAGACGTCCCTCCTCCCTGAGGACCTCTCCTAGGTATTTATGCAGCAGGAGAGCCGGGCGCGTGTTTGCAGTGCAGGGGCAGGAGGTGCCGCGGTCTGGAGGAACAGCTGAGCGACGCTGGCCTCCGTCACGGGGTGCTGTGTGGGGAGGCTGACCCATGTGTCTCCCTAGTTGGGAGGTTTGCGCCCGGGTCTGAGCTGCTGCCCGGCTTTGGGAACCTCAGGAGTATGGGTGGCTCTGCCTTGGGTGCCTCTCCTCCCTGCCTTCCCTCACTCCTCCTCCATCCTGTACAAGAAAAAGGAGATATAACTTAGTTTTCAAAATCTCACTCCCATGGCATTCCTCATTACAGACAAATTTCAGGCACTGTCAGAAGTTCGTATTTGAGGGCTGGGGATCACACAACTACTTTTTAACATTTTATACTCTGTCAGTTGTAGTTGAAATACAGTCAGACCAGGGGGTCGTGGGAGCACATCTGGGCCTGGTGTCCCTTACCTCTGCTTGCCAAGCCGGGCAAGTGTTCGGGCCTTGACACGCTGGTTTCAGGTGCATGGAGAGGAGCAGTCTCAGGATTCTGTGCAGCCAGCTCCCTCTCTCCCACCTGCCTACGCAGTCCTGTAACTCAGGCGAATTACTTTTCCGCATGTCAGTGGGTAAAACTTTTAGTGTAAGATCAAATTAAAAGGACAATAGTTGCAAAAGCTTTGTCCCTCTTGTTTTTCTTTGTTTCCTGATGAATTTTTTTGCTTTTGTTGTGGTAGTATGTACGACAGTCCTTTCTCCTTCCTCTTCCTCGCACTTTCTGGGGACAGTAGTGATGAAGATGAAGAAGAAGATGATGATGGTGATGATGACGGTGGTGGTGGTGGTGATGAGTTTTCTGGTGTCCAGTTTGGGTCCAGGTATCAGAGGAATGGAGTCTCCCCTGCATGTGCACAGGAACTAACTTGTATCAGCTCTCATTAAGGGAGTGCTTTGCGTCTAAACAGGACAGGGTCAGATGAGATTCCCTGGAGAGTGAAATTTGAGAAACCTGCCTGTACTTGAAATGTTAGGACCCTCTTCCAGGGTAAAGCACACAGAGGAGAATTTCCGTAGTTGTTACCTGGTGAGTGTGGAGAAAACTTCACACGTACTCATTTGCCAGAAACATGAGCCACAGACTAAAGATGGCCTGTCAGTAAGTACATCCACTCTGAGATCTAAATGAAGAACCTTCACTGGTCTGTTGTGAGAACGTTCTGGTGCACTGCCAGGCATGAGCACCATGCACTCCGTGAGGCTCGTTGTCTTACGTACAGCTGCAGGGAACACTGCTCCTCGGGAACGGCCCAGGGGCTGGCGCATGTGTGCGCGCGTACCCATTGGGGAGCACACAGGGTCGTGCTTCCGGTATAATTGTGATTCTGCTTTCACTTCTGACCTTGAATTTCACTGATCACCCCTTCGACCTCAGTGAAGCTCGGCCCTATTTTAGTTGGCCTTTGGAATGGTGGCCGAGGCTAAAACACGGTTCGTGATGTTGCTGAATGTTCACCCCTGAAAACAGTGGAAAAGACTGTGGAGGTTTTCTAGGTGACTTTGAGAAGGAAAATGTAATAGCACTGTCTTTCTAACACTCTGACTTACTGTCTTACTGTTTTGCCCTTAAATTGAAGTTTCCTCTGGTCTGAGTTGGTATTTGTGCCCAGCACTGTTCAAAAATAACTCCAGGCTATAAATAGAGAAAGCAGTAAGAGTTAGGTACACTTCATTAAATTTGACAGTGTGCGGAAGAATCATCGGAGAGTAAGTGTATAAAGAGAGAGGGGAGTGTCGCTGCAAGGTTGAATGTTGATTCGGGAAGGTTGATATTTGTATTAGGTTGAACATTATATCATTTTTTCTCAAGTAGATTTCCCAGAGGTGAAAGTGCCTTTTTCATGTAGATAAAAATCCCGTTGCATGATTATAGTTATGCAGCAGGCATCCTTGTTAGGAATCAATTTCCATGCATGATCAAAGTGCTTTGTTATTTGTTTTGCTCTAAATTACCTGTGGGAGAAATGCTGTCTCTCGCTGGCCTACTTAGTTCCACCTTTCTCTAACAAAGATATCAGATCATGTGCAGCTGTCACTAACTCCTGTCTTTCTGGACTTTCAACGTTCCCACCTTGTCTCAGATCTGGATTCTGTATCTACACGGAGAAGTGGGGCGCAGTAGTTGTGTAAGAATAGCCCGGCATGCTCACTGAGCATCACGTGCCAGACAGCTGACACTGCATACATTATCACCTCAACTGCAGAACTGGGCCACCGGGAGGCACGGAGGCAAGTCACGCGACCAGTCCCTGCCGAACCCCGCCCGATCCGGAGCCTGCTTGCTGCCCAGCAGGACTCTGAGCTGTTTGCATTTCTAACTGGTTCTGGGGCTGCCGAGAGCATCTACTGTGTTCCCGGGCAAGAACGTTTTACTCTTCAGTTACAAAATTCCCTTCCAGTCAGCTGGCAGGTCTTTTGCTGGCTGCTACAATGAAATCTGATCTATCCAGATTTGGCAATTTATAGATTCTGAGTAGATATCAAAAAGAATATGAAGTGGTGGGTAAAAATACATACTCGATGAAGGAAGTGGAGAGGAACCTGTGGGTGTGTGCAGGGCCGGACCAGGGAGAGGCAGCAGAGCCTCGTTCGCTCCAGCGCTCGGCAAAGCGCTTTTTTCTTTCCCCCTTTCCAGTTGATTGTTTTAGAATGTATTTACTTTGAAGGCAGTGATCTGAACCCCACTTCTTGCCTGCGAGATGAACATGGAGGAAGGAGTCAGCAGGGCTCATCCCCGTCCCCCTCCATGAGCCCCGGGGAGCCGATGTGTCGCACACCTTGTTGGAGGCGGTCCCGACACGCGTTCCCACAGTAGTGGTGTATAGTGGCGGCAAGGAGGACTGACCTCGGGAAGGTGGAAATGTTCCCGTGAGAGCTGTGCGAACCGTGAGGAACTTCTTCCAGGGCGGAGACCAGTGAAGTGAGAGAGCTGCCTTGTGACCACGACACCGTGGGGCGTGCTCTGGGGCCACCTCTTCTCATCGTTTCCTAGGAAGTGGATGACCAGAAAGAAAGAAATTCGGGTTTTTGGTTTTCTTACTTCTCAGATGTTTCAGTGAAGGAGGTTGAACCTTGCAAGCTGGGAGCTGGCGCGCACAGTGAGAGAACCGTGAGCAATAACGAGAGGGGGACGTCTGTGCCCTGGGTGCTGCACTCGCCTCTGCTCAGAGAGAAGCCGTGCACGCAGCCCGGGGGAGTCTTTCTGCCGCGTCAGTCCCCAGGCCTCCCAGTGACTTCCCTTCTCACATGGAGTGAAACCTGCAGCCTGCCTGTCACCCTCGCCTGTGAGACCGTGCAGGCCGTGTGCACACATGGTCACACGCGCCTGCACACACACTCACACCCCTCCTTCGTCCCCTCACTTGCTTCCACCAGCCTGCACCCAGCAGCTCGCATACTTGATCCTGTTCCTGAGCTCACCCAGCAGGCCCCTCCTGCCTCAGGCTGTGCCCTTGGCCCACGCCTGACTCCCTCAGGTCTGTGTCCAGGCCGTCTCAGCAGAGCGTCCCTCACCCTGTTGTGTTAAACATTGTAAAAGACACACACACACTCCCCGCCCTGCTCTGTCCCCCGTCCTGTGCCTTCACTTGTCCTTAGAGCGCTGCGGTTTTGGGTGTCCCTCCTCTGGAACAGAAGTGCGTCTCTTTGGACTCAGCGGGCACCTCAGGACCCACGGTGAGGCCAGGAATCAGCAGGCCCGCAATCAGCAGGCCCGCCGCGGACCTTTGTCCTCGGAATGCACGTCGCATCCAGCTGAGCAGCTCTGACTCTGCCTCCTGCCGGGAAGACGCCCAACTCCAGACTCTGCATGCAGAAAAAGGAGAGAGGGGGGTGGTTGATCCTCTCACAAGAGAGGAAACCGCAGTGGAACCTCCTTAAGAAACAAGTTTTTATAATGGGATTCAGTCTGCACCTGATGCATGTATAAATCTCAGGAATATTTTCATTGTGTTTTCAGAAGGATTCAGTTATTCCGTGATGCTCTCATGTGAGGTAATGACATTGTTAACTTGGACTGATGTCATTATCAGAAAATGGTTCATAGGTTCTCCCAGAGGGAGGTGTAATTTTTGAGACTCTTAGGACTTAAATATGACGTATTTCCAGTGCCATATTTCATGTGTCAGCTGTTGTAAAACCACTATGATTTATAACAACTTTTTCAGGAAAAAAAATGAAATGTTTTGAAACATTCAAAAGATTTATTGATAGCATAAATTGGTACAAACTGCACGCCACTTTCTCCTTCAGCATTACATTTATAGTTTGAGTCCAGCACTTTCGCTTTGAACCCACCGGCCCTTGTAAAGGCCTGGACCGCTGGCGCGCGTGCACGACATTGGCTAGACAGTCTGGTGTTCAGACTTGTGATCACCGGTTAGCTCCTCCAGGACTGACCTTCTTATTTCGAAATATATTGACAAATACTGGGGTTTACTCTGCATTTCCTATTTAATTAAACTTTTTGCTTGTTTCTGCTTTTTTCTTTCTCATCTCTTGAAATTGCCTGGGAGTGCTGCTTGGTGCCTGGCGTGGTCACCAGCGTGTGCCATGCTCTTGGCTTTGAAAGTCCCTAGAGGACCCCGAGTGCCTTTCATCGCACTGCTGGGCACCTGGCCGGAAGGCGTCTATGTGCGCTGTCACTCTGCAGGTCTCATGAAATGTTTGTGAAGATGTCTCCGCTGACTTGGAGGTGTTCAAATTTAAGTTAAAGTGCAGTGGGTGGGTCGGCTCAGAGTGGAGCTCAGTGGACGTGCGTGTGTGGCTGCCAGCGAAGCATGCCGACATCACGCCAGCGGTCACATGCTGGCTGTAGGCCCTGCCTCAGATGACGCCAACATCCATTATAAGGTGCCTTTCATGCCAGAAATGTAAAAATGGGAGGAATTGGGGGCTGATCATCAAGGAAATGTATAGTTTTACATTTTTCTTTGCAACTGAGGAAGATCTGTTTTCATCGTCCTTTGCAAGAGCTGCCCGGAGGAAAGTTAACCCTCACTGTGTGTAGGCGGGAGCCTGCGTTGTCCGAGTCCGTCTTTGGGAAGCGCAGCGACCGTGGCTGCTGAATTGCTGAGGGCGGAGCGGCAGGTAGAGGGCAGGCGAGACCACCCAGGAAGACACACACATCTCTGTCTCCCCTTTCCACTTTTGGGGGCTCACCACACTTATATTTGCGGGTGGGTTTTTCTGTTTTGTCCTTATGGGGGTTTTTCCTGTGTTTTACTGCATTACTCCTCTTCCTGGCCAGTGAACAGATATCAGATCGTGTGCCCCAAAATTAACTGATAGGAAGACAGAAGAACTCACTGTTTTTGGTTCTTGGAGGGCTCCCACACTGGCCAGCCCCTCTTTGTCCACGGCCCTGTGGGGGTGCTTGGTGGGTCCCTCAGTTGTCTGCTCCGCCAGGAGGGCGGGGGCTGCCTGTGTCTGACCGCCTCTTGGCCTGAACGCCCGCCTCCCGGCTCTGTCAGACCGAGGTAGTGGGATCCGTAAGGTGAGCTCTGCAGTGCAGATGACCGATGCCATAGAAATTCAAACTTGCTGGACTCGGGCCCGAAAGCCTTGGATTTAAAACTGGAATTTCTGTCACCTATTTTATTGAAATCCTTCAATATCATGCTTTCACTCCAAGGTCAGCTTTGTATATTTTTCTAAAATTCTAAGGTCAGTTATGTGTATATTCCAAAACTAGTTATGCGTGTCTACCCATCTGTGTACATAACGTACTGTTAACATCTCAGTTCCTCTTGGTTTTTGGTCCCTAGCCTTTGCCCTGCGT
>PVIA01005534.1:65122-113811 GCA_004024845.1 Tonatia bakeri
TTTTTTTTTTTTTTTTTTTTTTTTTTTTTTTTTTTTTTTTTTTTTTTTTTTTTTTTTTTTTTTTTTTTTTTTTTTTTTTTTTTTTTTTTTTTTTTTTTTTTTTTTTTTTTTTTTTTTTTTTTTTTTGCTAAGCTTATATTTTCTCGTTTTTATCTTCATTTTAAAATTCCTGGTGTCCTCCTATGCTGTGATTAATGTCTTTGTATCTCTTGTACACATCAAATCAATTGGTGAGTTAACATCAGGTCTGGTATCTGACCTACTGATGGTTGATCTGAGCTTTATTTAATTCCCTCACACCTAACCCTCGCGATAATGTTTGGCTTTGGCCTCAGAGCACAGTTCTGCCTGATAACAACGCCTCCTGCTGTTTCCTGCTTGTGTTCTGTGCAGTCCTTCACGTGATTCCACCTAACCCTCGCTGCCCACAAGATGAGGTTTGGGGTTCAGGCAACACGTCAGGGGTAGAGCTGGGGAGAGAACCCAAGTTTGGATGCTCCTCATGCCAGGGTTTGGTTTGGTTTTTACTATACTGCTTTGCCCTTTCCACTGAAAGTTTTGGAAAACTTGTGTTGATAACAAATATTTTCATGTCTCCTCCTAACTGGACAGTTTTCCGGGGCTCTGGCCCTGTTGCCTAAGGCTGGGTGAAGGCTTCAAGAGCTATGATCAGATTGACAAGGGAGAGGGTGTTTGTTAGTCCCTTAAAACTTCACCCCAAGGCATTCGATGATGGTATTAGGTGGTCTGGCTCTAACCTCCAAGGGTACCTGAGAGACACTGGCCACTTGGAGTGAGTTGGTGTGACATCACCTGAAATGCCTAGCCGTTCTTGGTCCTCTTGGTTTTGCAAGTTGCCATTCCCAGGAAGATGGGACGCTGGGTTTCTGGTCAGATGCTCTTCTTAGTCAGAACGCAGTGGTCACTGGAAACTCCTGTCATTGGACATGGAGCTGACGACACGAGAAGTCAGCGCCCGCGGGGCTGCATGGGTGTCTGTGCTTGGTCCTGGGGGCAGGGTCCTAACAGGCTTTCCGCTGCCGCGTGGCGAACTCTGTCTGAAGCAGTTCACTGAGAAGAGAAAAAGCACCATCGGTTTCCTTTTCTCTTCTCCATAGTTTGGGAGCCTCTGGTGGCGCGAGTACTTGGGACTCCTACAGCGACCATTTCGCCATCGAGCCCTGCAAGGAGACAGACATGCTGAACTACCTCATCGAGTGTTTTGACCGAGTTGGAATAGAGGAAAAAAAAGCACCAAAGGTAATAAAAAATAGATTCACTTGAAAGAATGCACAGAAACCTGGTTATTCGTTTGATCAGTTGTTTCCACCCCCTATCAGCATTCATTCATTTATTCAGTCAGTCAGGTGGTTATTGGACATGTCCTGTGTGGCAGGCCCTGTGCTAGGTGCTCAGGGTGTGAGCAAGACGACTGTCCTTGCCCCCAGGGAGCTCACATCCCGGTGGAGGGAAGAAGGGACAGGGCCTGTGCCGCTGCTACCAGCAACCTGTGTGGCCCTGATGGTCTCTGATGCTCTGTCGTCGTCACCGTGGTGACGAACAGCATCCACGTGGTGCCCGTGGACTGACAGGTGCAGTGCTGGGTCTGTGTCGGTTCGGACCCTCCGCTGCTCGGTCGGCCCCATGTGAACCAGTGTAAGGCGGGTGTTGTTTGTAACATTGTGTGAATAAGCACATGAACCTCTCGGATGAAGCAATTGTCCAGATTCACATAAATAGTAAGTTATAAAACTGCGTCTACACTAAGGAAGCTACACTTTTGTGCCTGCTTCATTATTTTATTTTACCACTACTGCACTTTTTCATTCTAGTTTTCCATTAGAAACTAACCTGGTTGTCCACCTGTTTCAGACTTGCGAAGGGCCTCTTTGGGGTGAATGCATTTAACCTTAGCAGAGGCAGAGAGAGAGGGCACATGCCTGCAATTCCCAAATGGTTGCCTCAAACTCGGCACTCCTTTCTTCTCTAACTGTAGGCTTCAGCAGAGCCACCATACCTGGATGATAGAGTTACTCTAGTTTGTTCGTTAGGAATAAAAGAAGAGAAAAGCAAGACATTTTCTGGAGTTCAGTCTACTCTGATGCTTGTCCGTTTTCAACAATGTGGGATTATTTTGTCTGTCTGCGTAGCTCTAACCTCTACTTTTCTTTCCAGATGTGCAGCCAGCCGGCAGTCAGCCAGCTTCTGAGCAACATCCGCTCCCAGTGCATATCCCATACTGCATTAGTACTACAAGGTTCCCTCACACAGCCCAGGTAGGGAAAACCAGCCTGTGCTTGACACTAGCAGGGGGTGGAGCCTGCCCATCACCTACCACGTTGCACCACCTTGCATGCCTTATTTCCTCACCTCTTAAAAGAAAGGGGTTGACTATGTGGTCTCTGAGGTCCCTTTCCTTCTCTAAAGTACTGTGAACAGAAACCCTGCTCTGTGTGCTTCACTGAGACAGACCATTGTTGGAATACGTTGACGTCCAGGCAGGAAATCAGTCATTTAGTTTAAAGGCAGCTGCTTTAAATCAGGGGAGATTTTTGACGAAATGTGAGATCATCCCTCCCCACGGATCACATAAGCAGTTTTTGTTATTCAGTGCTAGAGAATCGTGGGAAATAGATAGTTTGGGAATCAGCTCTCATGTTTTACAAAGAAAGGGATTATTATTGAGAAGAAGGGTGATCTTTTGCCTAAAACTATTGTGTTGAATATCTGGGGGCTTTTGCGTTTGACTTTTGCCTGGGCAGCTGCTGCTGACGGGCATTTCCTGCATTCTGAGATGTGGTCGTGAGTCATTGGCTCATCGCAGTTCTGGCCTCTCGTGGGTCCGCAGGTCCATGCAGCAGCCGTCCTTCCTGGTGCCGTACATGCTCTGTAGGAATCTCCCCTATGGCTTCATTCAAGAACTGGTGAGAACCACTCACCAGGACGAAGAAGTGTTCAAGCAGGTAAGGTGTTGTGAATTTCCTGCTAAAATATTCGCTTAGGAGCTTCTGATGAGGCTGATTTTCAGTGCACCGTGTATTGAAGATGCGTGATCCTGAGTTTTGTTGTGCATGCGTTGTTTGCTCAGAGGGAAGACCTACCCGAGATTCGTTTCTTAGGGAAATCAGATTGACAGCTGCACTGTTCAGATCAGGGGCCACTTCAGCTCATCAGCAAGGCACTGAATATTTTAAACAAGGCACTGAGGATTCGTGCTAAGTGTTTCGGGAGAGAAGAAGAAATATTATAAAGCCCTGTCCCTAATTTTAAGGAGCTTTTGACACAGGAATACCAAGAGATAGCATAAGGCATGTCATGCATTTGCTGGATGAGTAGTGCTGAAAATGAGTTTCCTGAGTTTACAAGGAGATGAATAAATTGATGACCAAATTAGCTCAGCGGCAGTCTGCACACTACATAGAATCTGTCTTCTTACCAGCAGAGTGGCATGATGTCTCATATCTCACTAATTCATTCATTAACTGTTAATTCATTTTGTGTCAAGTGAAAATGCAGGTATGCGATATTTAATAATAAAGCTTAATGATAATAGTAATAATAACTACTAGACTTAGTCTTCCAGGGTTTCTAGCATTACATTGTAGTTGTTGCTTTATGGCTTGTCATGTGAAGTAGGTGCTCTGCCACACGACTTTTCACAAGCTACTTCTCTTGATGAAAGGATTTTTATGAGATTGTCTCCATTTGTTGTACAGTCTTTTCTTTTTGTGTGACTAGGAAAAATAACAGAGGCAAAGTTAAAATTGATATGATTCCTTTTAATCTGTTTTTATATTTAACATTTTTTTTTAAGATTTTATTTTTTTAGAGAGAGGGAAAGGAAAGGAGAAAGAAACATCAGTGTGTGGTTGCCTCCCAAGCACCCCCTACTGGAGACCTGGCCTGCAGCCCAGGCATGTGCCCTGATTGGGACTTGAACTGGTGACCCTTTGGTTTGCAGGCTGGCACTCAATCCACTGAGCTATACCAGCCAAAACCCATACTTAACATTATTTATAACTACTAATTTTAAGGTCTTTGAGTTCTCAAGACTTGTGTCTTTAAAATATTAGTAAAAAAGGAAAACGTCCCAGGAGTAAAAACCCCAGTGAGTGTCATGTTCCGTGTCTGGAGTTCATCAGCTGCTTGTCTTAGATGACGGTCTTGTTGGTTATGGGAATATTTAGGGTACCATGGTGAGCTTTTCTTCTATAGAAGAAAAGTGAACTCTGATGAAAAATAAATAACTGCCTTGAAAGGTTTAATTGATACACTATATTATATGGGTAATGTGCATCAATTAGTATACTTCTGTTCAAAAAGACATCATTTGAGGAACTCAGAGTAGCTTCAACTATATAAGGTCAGTCAATGATCAGCTGAAAGGAGTATGTTACACCTCTTTTGTTCATAAAGAAACTTACATAGAGGTTATGAATGCCCTCCCTCTTTGTTTTTCAAAAATTGAAATTTACATGACAAATTTAACCATTTGGAAGTGCCCAGTTCGGTGGCATTGAGTACATCGACAGTGTGGTGCAGCCGCCGCCGACCTGCTTGATTTCTGTCACAGAAGCCCAGCGCCTCTCCTCCTGCCTGGCATGGAACGGTGGCACCGTGTGTGTTCCCCAGGAAGGATGAGGAGCGTGGAAAACAGCTTCACCGTTTTGTCCTGCTCAAAGTATTGAATCTGTTGACTGAAATTTCAGTCTCCTTTTAATATTTGAGGTAGATATTCACAGATAAACAGAAATAAACAGCTGCTAGAATTTAGGGTTGGAGATGAATACTTGCAGCACTTTTTATCCCTGCTGGGAGCTCTTTATTTGAATGTAAGGACTATTTAAAATGTGTAAGTCACACAAATAGTATAACATTTGACTGTTGGAAAAATATTATGCTTTGCAATATTTTGTCTGTTTGTTATATATTAAATAAATTCTACTTACAGAAGAGGATAACTCTGTTAGAAAGAGTAAAGATGTTTTACTTTATAGCATTCCTGAAAATGTTAGAGATGTTTCTAGACCATTTATGAAATTTATTTTTGGTGATTCTGCAACCTCTTGTTTGTTTTCTTCTTAATTGCAATTTTGGTATTCCCCACCCCCACACATGAGCATGCCCTCTCCACTTGCAGCTGGCTTGCACCAGCATATTACTCTGCCCCGATTGCTGGGCTGCGAAAACTAAAACGATCTCTTCCGGAGCTGTGTTGACACCCCCGGACGCCCCAGGGCGCCGCTTGGTAATCCTGGGCTTCTTAAATGATGGTGGTGCTGGAAATCAGTAGGAAAGGGGATTTTCAGGTTTCTAGGGGCTTTATAGAACACTCCCTTTTCAGCTCATTGGCATTCAGTTTGTCAGCTGTTGTTTACAACTCGTTCTTTTTGATGTGATTGTTAATCTTGAATCCCAACGAAATCCCTGGGTGTGTGTGTCGATCAGTGAGCTCACTGCGGACCTCGCAGATGAGTCGTCCTGTGGGGCTGGCCCTGGGCGGCGGCCGTGGGCCCTGGGGTCAGTGGCAGACTTGTATAAGTAATCTGGGTGCCCTGAAGCTCTGACAGCAGGTTACCTGTATTAATTACACCATATAGGGAGGTAAAACGTTCTGATCGAGTTTTCTTTTCCAATTTTAACATTTATCAGCTCTCTCTGTTCCACAGAATTAAAGTTAATGGAATAATAACTCCCATCATTGGTCTGTTTTTCTTCAAAATAAACAGGGAAAGATGGAAGGAATTAGATGGAGGTGGAAGGGCAGCAACAAAGAATTTTTTTAAATGTTGATAGAGAAGGTATTGAAACATTTAGTCCAGTTTTTTTTTGTTTTTTTTTTAACAGATTATAGGTGCTTGGTGATCAAAAACCTGTGGGGCTGAGTTGTGCAGAATTTAGCTGATTAAAGCAAGGGCCCCTGGGGGTCCTGTAGCAGGTCCTGTTTATGAGTTTCTCTCAAGTTACTGGGCGTCCCACCACGGTACTGGGGTTCTCCAGGTCCTGTCGCTTCTGGAGGATTTAGCTGCACGACTGTACGGGTGGCCTTGTCAAAGGGCAGCGCGCTCAGTGACTGGGTTCCAGGCCCCTTACACGCAAAACAGCGTTTCCCTGGGGAAGGATGGCAGGGCCTCTGCATTCAGATTCCGCACTTTATTTTCGACGCCTCCTGTTGTGCCGTTTTCTTAGATTTACACTCCTGACTTTGCTTTGTTTTGTTTTCTTCCAGATCTTCATTCCCATTTTACAAGGCCTGGCTCTTGCTGCCAAAGAGTGCTCCCTGGACAGTGACTACTTTAAATACCCGCTCATGGTAAAGCTTCCTTCTTTCTCCTTAACCCGCTCAGTAGATGTTTTCTTCCAGATTATTTTAGCGTGTACTTTCCTTTCAGGTCCGTGATCAACCTCGTTTTCAAATTTAAAATGGGAAATTGTGGTACTGGCCATGCAGAGTGTCTGGTGTGCAGGTAGAGTCCTCGGCGAAGACAGTTATTGGCCTGGCCCCTGCCCCACCCACCCGAGGCTTAGACAGGAGTCAGTGACGTAGTTCTTGAAATGTGCTCCTCCTCACTGGTTAGCTTATAGAAACAATAATTATTGGTAGCATCCTTCTGAGTCTCCTAGCAGCGAGCATACCCCACGCTATTGGGGATGAAATTTTGTTGTTAAAGACACATGCAAATAAAAAGGCAAGGTTCTATGAAGAAAAGTACACAGTTTTACCAGTACATAGTGACTTTGCACAGAGATTCTGAGACTCATTCTCTCGTTCGCCTTCCCTGTTTCCCAAGGCCGTACATACACTTCTCTTCAAGCTTCACTTGACACAGGCAACGGGCCTGCTGGCCCTGTAAGGCACTGGGAGCAAAAGCACAAACTGTGGGCAGAAGTGGCAGCTGGGTTCTTATCCAGCACTGGGGCTGTCCTGAAAATACTGGAGCCAGAAACAAAACGACAGGCTCTTTTCTTTTCCAAATCTCCTTATTTGAAATTTTAGGAGAAGAATACTTCAAAGTATTACTATTTCTCATTCTAGAAATATGAAGGGAGATACCAACATGATTCATTAAGTCTGTGTATAAATACAACCTTGTGTAAATTGAGGCCTTGGTGAAACTGGTATTTTTTATTGCATTAGTTCCTTTTCCTCATTCTGCTGACTCACCATCGTGTCTTACCAGTAACTCATTACTTACTGTGGGCCTGTTCTGTGCCAGACACGGGGCACGTGGGAGCTGATTAGACGAGGGACGTCTCCGCAGGGTGCTCACAAAAGCAAGACCACAAGACAGTCAGGAAATTACACTATGATAAATGCCAACACAGAGATGTACGTAAAGGTGCATTTATTGCTTAAAAAGTCAAAATCGAACCAAAAGGCTAGGCGTTAAAGACACTGCTGGGGAACGGGAATTCTTAGTTTTTAAAATCATTTCGAGTGGGTTTTTACAGGGCTTTTTCATTGCACGTGTTGTTCGGGTTCCCAGTAAAATCCATTAATCCTTACGCAGTGTTCTGTCTGTGGCAGATAAAAAACAGTAGAATAATTTGATTGAGTCCAGTGATGAAATATTTCCGTGCACCTTAATTATCACTGTATGATGTAAATATTCCTTCACAGAGTTGTGAACTTTACTGTGCTGGTTTGAATTAGCTTGATGTTTCGGTAAGGAGCTCTTGGTGTCAGATATCAGCAGAATGTTCTTTGTGGTCAAAAGACAAAGGCCTTCATTATGAGAGAACAGTTTTATTTTGCACCATTATTGATGCTTGTACAGCAGTGAGAATGCATTTTGAGAAAGGACAGTAGTGCGAGGCAGGCAGAGGAAGTCTGTTGGAGCCAAAATAAGAAACTGCCGTGAACCTCCTCTAGGTCAGTGGATCCCAACTCTACCGCACCTTGGAATCCCCTGGGGTCTTTAAAAAAAGTCCCAATGCCTGCGCCCCAGACACAGTAGTTTCAGTTCATCACAGGGCTGGTGAGGGTGTGGCCTGGCCTTGCGATTTCTTAAGCTGCCCAGGAGATCGGAGTGTGTAGCAGTGAGGCGTGGGGCCCAGCACTGGGCAGCCGGGCTCTTCCTCCTCCGTGGCTCTCGGAGCCTCAGGGCTCCTCAAAGATGCGTCAGTGCCCCGCGTCCACGTCCCAGAGAAAATTAAACTCACTGCTTAAATAGCATTGATTGGGTTGCTGTGGCATGCGAAATTGTGTTTGTCCGTAAAAACGCCCCTTTCCTGATTCTTTAATATGAGACTGATTGCCGCTCGGAAGGAAAGTTTTGGAGCTCTCAAAAATACCAGAGATCTTGAAATCACAGAGTACTTTTAAATATGTCCTATATTTGATAGCTTATTAAATTGTAATTACTTACAGTTCTGTTTAGCACTGGCAAGACTACCCATCTAAAGTTTGTGAAGCACATCTTTTTGATGTGGAAAATTGTTAAGTGGAAAAATCATTTTTTTTTTAAATATACACATTTGTTTGTATGTGTTATTTAACACATGCACAAAAATATGCCTGGAAAGTGTTAACTAACATATCAGCAGAAATTATCCCATAGGGTAAAGTTTGTGAGTGGTTTTAGTTTCATTTTATATTTCTGTTTTACCCGTTTTCTGGTGTGATGTGTTATTATTAGCCAGAAAGCCAGTGAAGCCGTCCGTGCTCGGAGGGAATGCGTGCACACTTACAGCAGCAGTTAGAGCTGTTCCTCCGTGTGCGCGGCGTGCTCAGGCGAAGCATGTCTAAATGACTTTCTGATTTCTAGGCGCTAGGGGAGCTCTGTGAAACCAAGTTTGGGAAGACACACCCCGTGTGCAATTTGGTAAGTGCCTCCCTGATGGGCTTGCACGTCACTGGTGAGCATGGGACTGGGCAGATGTCCCTTAGGCGGCCTTGTCTGGAAGGTGTCTTTTGGAGGACGTTTAGATCAGACATCGGCAGCAGGTGTGGGCGGTTCTCCACTGTTACATTGATGCCGATACGCTACTTCCTGGGATGAAGCTATTTACTCTCTCGTGATTTATTTTTTCATACATATTGTATGTCTAGAATAACAAGTCCTACAAAAAGTTTACTGGAATCCTTTCGTAGTATAAGAATAGTTCATTTGAATTCCATCAGAGAATCTTGAAACGTAAAACTTAAAAGTATATCTTACAAAAACGTGGAGGAGTCGGAGGGCTTTCCTCCGTCCAGGCTGAGAGACAGCAACGAGGATGTGAGCGCGTCTGCAAGGCTGCGTTTCGGGTGTTAGGAGTCGGCCACTGCACAGGTGGCGTGCACAGGCTGAGGGGCGTGGCCGTTGAACTCTTCTGTTCATTACATTCTTATATCTCGTGCCAGTTTTGCAGCTTGATTGGCCTCTTCCATTTTGTACAGGTCGCTTCTTTGCCGTTGTGGTTGCCTAAGACCCTAAGCCCCGGCTCTGGGCGGGAGCTGCAGAGACTCTCCTACTTGGGGGCTTTCTTCAGCTTCTCAGTCTTTGCCGAAGACGATGTAAGTATATTGGCCATTTGCACCTTGTGACTCTTATGTCCAGATTCCTTCTCAGACACACATTGTATGTTGATTGAATTTGTTCCTTCTCTTTCCAGGCTAAAGTGGTTGAAAAATATTTCTCAGGGCCTGCCATTACCCTGGAAAACACTCGTGTGGTTAGCCAATCATTGCAGCATTACTTGGAGCTAGGAAGGGTAGGTGCTCAGAAGGCAAACCCGGGGATGAATCGAAGAGAGACTGTGACCTGTCTTAAGCAGTAACTGCACATGAATGCTGTGTGCCTGTGTCAGGGGCATCACTGGGGACGGTCCTGGGTTGAGAGGCCAGGCTCTTCCCCAGCTTGCTCTTAGGCGTGGAGAACGTTTAACCCATGGGGGTGAGTGAGCACTGTCAGTCTGCACACACTACTCAACAAGTGTTTGTCCCAAACATGGATTATACGTCTGCAGTTCTCAAGTGAAAAGCAGCAAAATTAGAGGCTAATTGTAGTGCAATGAAGGTAATTGCAAGCCTATCCCAGAAAGGAAGTAGCAAAGGCTACTTTATTAAAACTGTAACGACTTACTCGCTCCACTCCATATTCCACCTTCATGCTAATTGTGTCGACACCATTGAGTGTGGACTTCCCTTCTGTTCTACTTGTGGTTGGTCAGGTTCTCCTAAAGTGAATGAATGTGGGAGAGGGGGAAAGCGGGAAGCAATCTAGCTGTTCTTAAGTCAGAAAGGAGTAATTTTAAAGTAAAGTTTTAATTTTCTTTTGTTGTTTTTAAAATAAATTTCAGCAAGAGCTTTTCAAGATTCTGCATAGTATTTTGCTAAATGGTGAAACCCGTGAGGCTGCCCTGGGCTACATGGCCGCCATCGTCAATGCCAACATGAAAAAAGCCCAGATGCAGGTAGGGTTCCTGACGGCTCCTTTGGCTCACTCTTGACACTCATTCCTGTGACTCAACTCCCATGTGCTCGGGCCGACCAGACAGCGCTGCAGGAACTGGGGATGCGGCGTGCAATGAGACAGCGGCGCGTCCTGGTGCTGCTCGAGGCTCGTAGTGTGTAGGGCACCTGAGTAGACGTGCAGACATTACTGCAGACACTCGTGGTGTCTAGGAAGCAAGTAAAGCAAGGTACAGGGCTTGAGGTTTCAGAAAGGAGCTCCGGGGTGATTTCTGACTGAGGGGCAGAAAGACCTGAGGAGTGACCTTTGATCAGAGAGACCTGGCTGATAAGAAAGAACCTGCTGTTTCAAGGCTGGAAAAAGAGCTTTCTAGATATATCTGAGGCCCTGAGGCAGGAACGAACTAGCTTTGGAACAAGCCCCCCATGCTGACTTGTGCAGCTGGAGAACAGTGAACCGGAAAGAGAAGGATGGGCTGTGGGCTGCAGGGATGGGCAGAGGCTCCGTCAGTTCGGTCGACGTGGTAGGAACTGTAGCGAGGAACCACTGAGGGTTTTTTGGCAAGGCCCCTGCCAAGGGGCTGTGCAGGTAGTGGACTGGCATGGGAGGAGGGGCAGGAGCAGACCCGAGGAGACCAGATACGAGGTTCCAAGTGCCCCGGCCCTGCTGAGGGAGGCCAGGGGTGTGGTCTGTTCTGCCAGAGTAAAAACGTTAAGGGGCATGCTTGCTGCGTTACTGACGAATGCTATGACATTTCAACTTCGAGAAGGAAAAACACGTATAGCGAAGCGTGGACCTCATGTCAGTCTGGATTTCCAGCTGTGGTTCCACCATTTACTGACAGTGGGGCCTCGGCTCCGTCTTTGTTTCTCCGCTGCCCCATCGTAAGCGGAGACGGCAGTGGTCCTGAGCATGTGGGTTTACTGTGCATAAGGCTGTTAGGACAGTGCCTGCTGCATCGCGATCACTCGGCCTGGTTAACTGTCCTCATTATAGTTGCTGTGTGATTATTGCAGGAATATGCTGGTGCTGTCGTGGGAACAGTGAAACTAGTTGTTCTGGTGCTCTTGAGGGAGCATGAAGGAGAGAACGGAAGTGATGTTTAGTGTGTCTGCTTACTGATTTTGAAGCTCTGAGGCACATCACTTATGTTCTCTGAGCCTTAGTTTCCTTCTCTGCAAAATGTGAATAATATGATGACTGACTTCCAAGGGCTATTGTGAAGAGTCAGTGAGAAAAGGTATAAAATGCTTCTCATGTGATTTAACACTCAACCAGTAGCACCTGCTGGTGGAGTGACAGTGGGCACATGATACATATGTCCTATCTTAGACTCGAAGGTGCACATCTGGTCACCTTTCTTGTAAAGTTGTGTTAGAATTTCTCTTCAAATCATTATTCTAAATACTTCCTTTCCTATTTCACAGACAGATGATAGATTGGTTTCTACAGATGGCTTCATGCTGAATTTCCTTTGGGTGCTGCAGCAGCTAAGTACAAAGATCAAGCTAGAGACGGTTGATCCCACGTATATATTCCACCCGAGGTGTCGGATCGCGCTTCCCCACGACGAGACCAGAGTGAACGCCACCATGGAGGACGTGAGCGACTGGCTAACCGAGCTTTGTGAGTGCTGTGTCCATCGTCGGGTCACTGAATGCTGCCCTTCTGTTTGTTTGTTTGTTTGTTTGTTTGTTTGTTTAAGATTTTATTTATGTATTTTTAGAGAAAGGGGAAGAGAGGGAGAAAGAGAGGGAGAGAAACATCATTGTGTGGGTTGCCTCTCACTTGGCCCTACTGGGGATCTGGCCTGCAACCCAGGGACGTGCCCCGACTGGGAATCGAACCAGCGACCCTTTGGCTCACAACCCTTGCTCAATCCACTGAGCCACACGAGCCAGGGCATGTTTTTTTAATAATAAAAGAAAGAATAGGTAGACGACCTTTACCAGCAGGTCACAGTTGGACTCGGAGCCTCATCCCACAGCTGGGATTGGACACCAGCACAGCGTCCCTGTCTGTCATCTCCTGCCCCCTCCCCCACCTCGTTCTCCTCTCCTCCAGGGACAGTTTGCATCGACTCCTCTCCCCTAGAGTGGTGACATCAGACTCAGGGACTTTGTGTCCCCAAGATTCACTCTGAGGGAGTGGCAAAGGAGGGAGTGTATTTCAGGACTCGGTTGTTTGTCTTGCTCAGGCAGTCGGCATCACTGATATTCACGAGTCATGGCTCTCGTTAGGGCCAGACCTGACTGTCCAGTACAAAGCTCTTTCTGAGTCGTGGTAAAGTTTAACCAAAACATAAGCAGCATCATACCCTAGAGATTTTAGTGTGCCTTCCCTTGCATTCTGTAGGAAACGTTCTACCTGTGGGCTTATGGGCTGATCAGGAAAAGAACTGTAAGTATCTGAATTGCAACTGTACCGTCTTGTAGTTAAACGTGAAGAGACTGAGGTTCCAGAAGGTGCTGTGCTCACCTGGCCTGCTCATCAGCTAGTTCTGCCACTGCCTGGGTCTTCCACGGCGAGTCCGGGGGTCCTCCTCTCACACACGGCCTGATCCGAGTGCTCCCTTTGGCATGTTTAGTTTGACTGCAGTTTCTCGAATCTGTCCATAGTGAGAGAAGCGATCTAATTCTTTGTGAAATCTGTTTCATTCAGGAGCCCTGGTTTCAGATGAGCCAGGCAGACTCCAGAATTCGGATCTGGGCTCTTGGAGTCCAGGGAGTTACAGGGTTGGAGGAGAAGGTCGAGGGGGCTTTTCCAGAGAGCACGCTGCCTGGAGAAAGGCTGGAGCCGAGGCAGGTCCGCTCTGGGGGAGGCCCCTTCAAGCGGGAAGGCCCGTGGGCAGGAGGAGGGAGGAGAGCCTACGCTGCCTGACCTCAGCCGTTTTCCTGGCTAAAAGCAGTCGTGGCCCAGCGAGGCTGGGAGGCGGAGGGAGAGAGTGCAAAGGAGCAAAGCCAGAGGAGACGAGAGAAGGAAGGGCAACAATAAGGGGAAAGTTATGGAAGCTTGCGACAGATAACGTGTACGTGGGAGACAGGCAATCGGGGAAACAGAAAAGTGGAAATGCAAGAGCAGTGGGCTCAGTGTTGTATGTTGCAGAGCTCAGCAATTACGATACTGGGCTCACGTGAGTCCTAAGTGGGTGGCTTGACTTTCTGCTTTTCCAGCTTTTTGTTATGGTAGAAACCCAAAGAATATCAGTGTTGGGCCTCAGCTAAGTCGTCACATCCAGCTCATGTGGATGGGTGATTCGCAGCCGCCCCGGTTAAGAAGTTAGAGTTTATAGAGTCTAGGAAAAGGGTTATTTTTGTTTGGATGTTAGTGATTCCTCACAAATTACTACCTCTCCAGAAAATGAATTTATGAGCTAGATATATGATATGTAATAAAAATGCATATAGTAAAACGGTTCTTTTTGGATTAGCCAAAATCAAATAGCTATGTAGAGGAAATGGAAGGAAATAGTGTTCTGAGTTTAAATATGTATAATAAAAATGATAGCAGCAGCTTAGTTATATAGATTTTATATGTGCCAATTAAAATTCTCATGAAGTATCTCATAGATAATGAATTGATGGTATAAATATGAATGTTTTGAAAATATTATGGTTATTGATCTTTATTTCATACTGTAAAACATGCTGTTTAATGACAGACATCAGACCCTGTGGCATTTATTTATGGAATAGGCAGTGGCAACATCATGGGCAGATATACACATTCCAGAAAACTATTTCAACTGTCCTAAGGACTAAGTATCTGATGAACAGTAAGTCAGTATTGGATTAATGTCATTTGAATTAGTAGCTGTTGGTATAGTCTTAGAATAAACCTCATAGACTAATAAATTTAGAAGAATCAAAGGTTCAACATTTTTTTAAAAATCTAGCAAAGAAAATATGAAAAAATACCCCAGAGGATTTGACCTTTCTGTGAGAGAGACATTTATAGTAATTTTAGAAATGGAGCTTATTGTCAGAGACCATGTATGTACATATGCATCTTAATGTATAAACATGCTTCATATTGAGCAGACAAAATGCACATGTAAAATAAAGGAATGGAGGAAAATATGTGTCCTGTAATTAATAAAATGTATGCCATTCAAAATACAGACCTGTTAGAAATGTGCAAGGAGAAAACTATATTCTACCAAGAGACAGGGTTTTTTTGTTTGGAACAAAATGTAAGTAGTATGTGTCATAGGAAATAAAATAATCTTGTAGGGAAAATATGTGTACTTGTAGGAAGAATTGGATACAAATTGAAAGAAATCTGAGTTATCATTATATAACTATAAATTATACAAAAACAAGTAATGTAAGAATGTAAGCTTGTGAAGTAATAGATGTCATGTAATCAATTGATTTAGTCTACCTGAAGTGCATTCTGGGGATTCGTAACAAAAAATTGTAATACTGCCATTCTCAGCAATTCCACTTTCCAGCATGTGCTCCAAAGCTGGGGGGGAGTGAGTAACACTTAGTACATAGATTTCCCAAGTACTGTTTCTAACAGAGAAAAGTTGAAAAAAACAATATGCCTGGTAGAAGGGAAATGGTAGAATCTATAGCTTATTAATGTAATCTAATATCATCTTGAGATTTTTAAATAGCATTTATGACCTGTGTTATAAAATGTAAAATATAAAGGATTTTTGGTCTACATATGTGTAAATATTTAATCAGATGGGGGAAAAAACCTGCTCTTTAAATGGCATTCACAGGAATTCTATTTTTCTTACAACATTACCCTATGGTTTTTTACAGTGGGTTTTTTTTGGTGGGGGGTTAGTTTTTATCTTTTATTGTCTATGATTTTTGTTACGTGTCCTTAAACTGTTTGAAAATTCAAGTGTAATTTTGCCTCATTAGTTGTGTGTATTCTCTGATGTAGTTCTATAACCAGTTTTATTTAGGGGATTATGTTATTTTTCGTAGATGGAGATCAGCCTCCATTTTCTGAGCCGAAATTCCCTACAGAATGCTTCTTCCTCACCCTGCACGCCCACCACCTCTCTGTCCTGCCGAGCTGCCGTCGCTACATCCGCAGACTCCGGGCCATCCGGGAGCTTAACAGGTATGTGCGATGCCATGTTCTGAGATTGCCCGAGTCACCACATGCTCTCACAAGCAGGCGGTTCTGTTGGGCCCACCTGATTCGAATGTGGGGGTCACGTATGTTCCAGAGCACCCATCTGCCCCCACAGCCGCATCTGTGTTCCTCAGTTGGCCAGAGTTCTTTACACAGTCATGTGACCCAAACTTTGATTTCTTGGAGTGCTCAGTCCTCGGCATGTGCTTACTACAGGTTTCCATTAACTTTTGCGCTGGGTATGATGTCACCAGGATCTCTTGGATTCCAGGCATAGCCCTCCCCCTTCTTTGGGCTGTGAAACAGTAACTCTGGTTTCTCTTGATGAACAAGATCGCTTACTCCCGCCAGCATGTAATCCGCTTTCTGCGTGTTGCCCTGTGGCACTAAGAGACCAGAATGGCCAGGTGATAGCTTCAGTTTCCGATTCACTAACACCAGTGTTGTTTTTCTTCACCTGAGCCTTTCTCCCCGTGCAACAGCATCTCTGCACAAACAAAAATCGCAGAAACAGGAAGCAAAAGTTTTGAACAGATCATCTTGATTTCTAGCTAAACTTCATTATGATCAAAGACATATTCTGATTTGTGTCCTTGAACCTTATTGAGGTTTGCTTTATCACCTAACGTTTCCATTAACAAATGTTTCAGATAGCCCAAAAGAACGTGCCTTCTAGGTTGTTGACTGCAGTGTCCCATGTGTCAGTGAAGTCAGCTTTGTTCATCTTCTGCTTCCATTTTCCTTCTATCTGCTGATTGTGTCAGCTCATACTCCAGTAACTGAGAGAGGCCTGTAACAGCTTCAGACTGTGGCTGCGAGTCTGTCTGTGCTATCGTCCTGGAACGGGTGCCCCCCACGGCTCCACCACTCCCACTGCCTTTGGAGGATACACGTCAGTGGCACGTGTGCCACCTCCATCCCCAGCCACAGTGGAGTCACTTCTGTGCTTCTCGGCAATGGTGGTGCTCCCTTCACCCCTGTGATTTCACCACCCAAACAGGAGTGTCCTCTGGGATGCCGTTGGGGGTGTGACCCTGGGGGCAGGTGTCTGAGCTCGCCAGAACTGGTTAGTTCCCACTAGTAGTTCCAACTCCATAATGTTGGGTTCCGTCCTCTGAATGGTATCGGGGGTTCCTGGCAACTCACTTTACTCAGCAGAGGTCACTGTCAGTTCCAAGTTACAGATAGCTGGGCACATGAGTAGAACCCTTCCCGGCCCCTCGGGGAATCCTGCATCCAGACCCTCTGGTAGGTGTGGTCCTGTCTGTGAGTTTAGCTGGTGAAGCATCTCAGAGCCCATTCCCACCCACACTTCCTGCATTTCCGTCACCTCGTATTTAGTCAGTGGAATAACGTGGTCAGAGATATTCACCTCCTTGACCCTAGAACCTGTGAACATGTTACCTTACACGGCAAAAGGGACTTTGCAGATGGGATTAAGTTCAGAGTCTTGAGATGGGGAGATTTTCCTGGGCTATCTTGGTGGTCCCGTATCACAGGGGTTCTTGTAAGAGGGAGGCAGGTGGGACAGAGAGAAAAGGGAGCGTGATGGTGGAGGCAGGTGTCAGAGGGACGTGGTCCATGAGCCAGGGAGAGTGGGGGACCTCTCGAAGCCACTGCAGGCAGGGAGACACTCTTCCCTAGAGCCTCTAGGAGGAATGCTGACCGAGTTGGACTTCTGACCTCCATCCCTCTGTGACTGTAATTGTGTCGTTTCAAGCTACGAGTTTGTGATAATTCATTACAACCGCAATGGGAAACATATAATGCACTAGTGAATCTTGCCCTTTTTTATTTTCCGGAGTGAACTTCTCCTGCATATTGACATGTAATTGGCCTGTAAGGACAGTAATTGATGTCACTCTAAGGCAGTGATGTATGAGGCCTGGGGCTAAGGGAATTTGGCATTCTCCTGCAACTCGACCACTCAGACGCAAACCTGGCAGGCGCTGCTTCTGCTGCTGGCACGGCCTGGGGACTTAGGGGTGTGGGTGCTGACAGCCGTCACATCCCCCAAACCCCTCCTTTAGAGTTCTTGGAGTGCCAGTCCTTCCCTGACTTTCAGATAAAAGATCCTGTAAGGCTAGGAATTCAGTTTATGTTCGAATTTGGTACTTGGTATGACCAGACCCTACTTTGTGATCATCTTAGAAACTCCCTGGGTCATTGACTTCTCCTCAAGGTGAAGTTTTGATACCTTGAGCCCGTCGTTTCGCTCTGCAAGCTCTCCAGCATTGCGGGAGAAGCCGCTCTGCGTCTTCATTGCTGATTGTCCGTGCAGACTTTCCACTGAGAGCCTCGGACCACCGGGGTCCTGGCCTGAGATTCCGGCTGACCCTTCACGGCTGAGTCAGAGAACTGGCTTTCTGTTGCCACTGCAACTGATCTCCGCAAGTTTCGTTACTTCAAACAACATCAGTGGCCATCCTACAGTTCTGGTGGGCAAAGTCTAAAGTCAGGGCTGCGTTCTTTGTGGAAGCTGTAGAGGAGAGTCTCTTTCCTGGCCCTTCCCAGCTTCTAGACACTGCCTGCATCTCCTTAGCTCCTGGCCCGTTCTCCACAGCGCAGGAGACCTCTCTCCTACCTCTGCGGTCACATTTCCTTTTCTTACTCTGACTCCCTCCTTCTCCATGAAGGACCCTATGATGACTTGGGCCCACCCAGACAATCCAGGATAATCTCTCCATCTCAAGGTCCACACCCTTAATCACACCTGCAAAGTCCCTGTTGTGCAGTGTAAGGTGACACACGTATGCACAGGTCTGCAGATCAGGATGTGACATCTTGGTGGGAGGAGCATTATTCTCTCTGGCACACTCACGTTCTGGTTGCACACCTAAGGGTCTAGTTCGTCTGGGATAAAAAGAAAGAGGCTTTTCAAAGGTTACTGTTTGGTTTATTGCATCCTTGAAATGGCTGGAGAAAAGGTTCTCCTTTGAACCCAGCCTGGCAGGAAGCTGCTTTCCAGGACCGCGTGGCCGCGGCGGCACAGCACTCGCTTCAGCCGTCAGTGAGGGTTCGCCTCTCCATGGATGAGGTCAGGCACAGAAATGCGCTCATCAGTTTTAAGACATCGTTTTAGGAACCAGTAAAAAAAAAAAATGCTGCCAGTTAAACCAAAGCTTGTCATCCATTGTAAGGTAGTCTCTGATTTTAGAAATGCTAAAATCGAGGGAAGTTTGTATCGGAGAGCCGTTGGAATTTCGGTCAGAATGAATAGATAGGTAAGGTGGATAACACCTGTGCGTGGTTTCTCTCGTGTGACTGCTGGTCTTGGGTTTCAGAACCGTGGAAGATTTGAAGAACAATGAGAGCCAATGGAAAGATTCCCCACTGGCCACGAGACACCGCGAGATGCTGAAGCGCTGCAAAACTCAGCTGAAGGTTTGTTTGGCTAACGGAGAAGTCCAGCCCCGCCTCAGAACAGTAGATTGCCCACCAGAATGTGTGCCTTGGTTAAGCAGTTTTTGTGTCTTTATTTTTTCTTCATTATTCTTCCCACCCTGAGATAAAATGTGTCTGAAAAGCTGTTGATGCTTTGCATGTGTCTGCATGACATTTTCATCTCAGGGCACACTGTGCATGTGCTACGCCCCCAATGGCGTGCACTCCTAATCGATCCTTCCATCCTCAATTTAGCACCACCTCCATTCTCCGTCTTGGGCGGGGTCCTCCCCATCCTCTGCCCCCCGACCCTGCAACCCAAAACGCACTGGAGTGTGTCTGGCCATGCGTTTTCATGGTGTTTAACAGAGCGGGTTTGTGGGAATGAAAAATCTGTTGCCTTTGCACCTCACTCTTCGTTTTTAATTGAAAGTGATCCATCACACAGAACCTAGCCAGAGATGGGACGATTTGTGCTTATGAGACACAGCTTTAAAAGAAGTTGTCCAAGGGAAGCATAGGTAGCAAATTTATGCATTTTTCTTACATTTTTGTTCAAATTAGAAGGCTTTCTCTTGATCAGTAGGATAACGTATAGAAATTGTATCTGACTTAGATTTCTGGCACAAGTTAAGATTTCAGTTTTATGCACTAAGAGACTGGACTTCTGGGGGCCATTGTTGGGGTCTGTAGAACCCTTAAGCACTCCACAAGCAATGTCTCAAGGAGTCCATACACGGTTTAAAGTAGCGTATGTTTAATCCTCACAGGTCCTCGGAGGTAGGTGTCACACCCTTGGTGCACAAGCATTTTACCCAGGGGCAGCTTGTAGGTGGCCCCTGGAGCTCACATGCAGATTTGTTGGCTTCTTCCCACTCACCATTCCTGACACCCGAAGAGCCTCCCCCGTCAGCCCTCTCCCTGATCGAGTTATGTAAATATGACGGTAGTGACCGGCCTCTGAGCACTCGCTGTGCGCTGGGATTGTGCCCAGTGGTCTGCGTGGCCCACCTTTCGTTTTTCTTAGAACGTGACCAGCATCCTAAAGCTGGTTAAGGGCAAGGCTCTTGAAGCCCCAGGCCTGCCATCCCCTGGCCCAGTCCCCACTCGGCACACTGAAGGTACTTAGCTGCCGACTGACTGTGGGTGGGCTGTGCCTGCTTCCACAGAAACTGGTACGATGCAAGGCCTGTGCTGACGCTGGCTTACTTGACGAGAGCTTCCTGAGAAGATGTCTGAATTTCTACGGCCTTCTCATTCAGCTGCTACTCCGCATCTTGGACCCCGCCTATCCCGAGTGAGTGCACACAGTCCCTTTCCCCTCCTTTCTGGGCTTTGTTGTCCTTGCTGCACTTCCGAGTCTGCGACTGGAACCACCGCCTTCACCTTGCAAGCGAGACTGTTTCTCAGTTGCCCGGCTGCACATGTGTAGACTATGAAATCAGTACAGTTAACCAGCACCTTCCCTGTAATTAGTTAAGAGTAACAAGGAAATGTCAGCACCTGCAACTTCAAATTTGACATACTGCTTTTTCAAGAATTGGCTTTATTTTACCAATCTGCAGTTGATAGAAAATGAAATCTATAAACTGGAAGCTAAAAGCTGGAGATCACGGCCTCTTGGGCCATCCTGAGCATGGGGCGCAGGAGCCTAGCTGGCCAGTTCAGGGAGCGAGCTGAGCACCCTGGTGGCCTTCTGTCACCACCCGGACGGCCCCTCCATGGAGGCAGCCATTTCGTTTTACTCGTCACCGTCCTTTTACTGGGAGTGGGCGGGCAGTCTGCAGCACTGGTGTGGGCCCCGGTGCTCCGCAGGGGTGAGGGATGTTGTTTGAAGTACAAATGTGTGACTCTGGTGTCTCAGACTGTAACTTGTGCTTTTCTTCTCCTTGACAGTGTAACACTGCCTTTAAGTTCAGACGTCCCCAAGGTGTTTGCAGCGTTGCCTGAGTTTTATGTAGAAGATGTTGCTGAATTTTTATTTTTTATTGTACAGTAAGTTTCCTTAACACATTACGTAGTTCTAATATGTTTTTATATGTTTTATGTTTGTGGTGAATTATATTGCAAACCTCCGTTTTCTGCTTGTATGCCTGAAATTTTGTGTGGCTGCTTTAACTGCTGCCGGAGATCCGAGAGTAAACCCAGACAGTGGCACCAGGACAGTCCCAGGAATATCTCAGAGACAGAAGGGGATTAGCAGTGCTGATGATAATGTATTCTGTGAAAATTGAGTTGAATTTCTAATGATTATGTGCTTCTGAGAAACAGGAGCATTTTATAAATATCTCAGTGGAAATTCAAAGGCAGAAACACATCTATATTTTGTACCAAAAATTTTCTTCAATGGTAAAATTGGAGAAAGGTTCCAAAGTAATGGGTTGAGTTTGTGTCATTTTAGATTTTTAAAATTTAAAATTATTAACTCCATCAAAAAAATTTTTTTAAGTGTTTTGGGTAGTGGAGATCTTTTCTGAAGTATACCAGATGATTTAATCAGAGCTTTGGTTTATTTTCTAGAATGTCATAGCCAGGAGACGTGATGGGTTTTAAACCTGCCTGGTTGTAATACGAACACTCACGTTAAACTTGGCACGTGAGAGGGAGTTTGGCACCCTGGCCCCCTCCACCCCCTCTCAGCATCTCCCCAGGATAGGGTTCTCGGAGTGTCACTTCTCACCCTTCTCCCCTCCGCCCAGGTACTCTCCTCAGGTGCTTTATGAGCCCTGCACTCAGGATATCGTGATGTTCCTCGTTGTGATGTTGTGCAACCAGAACTACATCCGAAACCCCTATCTGGTGGCCAAGCTGGTAGAAGTCATGTTCATGACCAACCCTGCCGTTCAGCCGCGAACCCAGAAGTTTTTTGAAATGATCGAGAACCATCCTCTCTCCACTAAGTTGTTGGTCCCTTCCCTGATGAAGTTTTATACAGGTAGGTTCCTGGGTGTGCAGGAAGGCCAGGCCATCTGAAGCCCGTGGGTGAAGTCACTGTACACCTGTTACCAAGTGTCCTGACATCCAATTAGAGTGTACCTGCTGACCCACTGCCAGCAGGGCGTGGACTGTTCATAACCCCCCAAACCCCCACCCCCACACTGTGGAAATGTGACGTTGACCCTGTTCGGACTTGTCCCTGCTGGTTGAGCAGGAGCCTTTGAAAACCGGGAGGGTAACCTTGAGATCCAGTTAGTGTCAGCAGCACAAGTTGGTGTTTCTGTCTGAAAATACCTGGTTTATTTTAGCTTTTGACCTTAGCCTTAGCTTTATAACACTGGCCACTAACCCAGAATTTTGAAACTGAGAGTTAAAAATTCTTATTTTGGGGGATGCCACTCAAACCAGTGGAGTAAGGGTCCTGGAAGGCCTCACTGATCCTTGAATTCCCGTTTAGTGCGTGCCTGCTCCAGGCCCTGCTCCGGGTGCCGGGAAACCCCGGTGAGCAAGACGAAAACACATCAGACGCTCTGCAGGGGGCACTCCTCTCCTGGTGGGCGTGTGTTCCAAATGCTTATTTTTATGTGGCTTTTCTTGCCAATGAGTTTTCATAAAGCCCGTTCCCTGTGGGACCTGTTCCCTGTCCTCTCCCAAGGGCACACCTCGTACTGGTAGAGTGTTTTCTCTCCAGGTCGTCTTTTTCTCAGGAAAGGAGGTGTGTCTTGTCTGTCTTCTTCTGTTGAACCCAGCACATTCCAGGCGCTCAGCGCCTTCGGCATTTGGTGGGGTGTACTCCCCGCGCCCCAGAAGAAATGCTGGCCTCGGGGAGCACAGTCACTTGCTGCTCACAGCAGCCACAGTGGTTAGGATTCCTCTGCGTTCAGGGACAGCCGTCCCTCCCCTGTTGCCCAGGACCTGCTTCCGCTCATTTGGGGCTGGAGCTGTCATCTCTCTTCACTTCTGAGGGTTCTAAGAACCTGTCTACCTCCTGTCCCCATTGTCACAATTATTTTGTGGCGTCTGAGAGTGTCTCTTCCTTTAGCCTGCCTGTGTCCTGTTAAACCTAAAGCAAGTTCATAAGTCCTTGAAGTTTTGTTACGTTTTGCTAACATCCTCACTTCGGCAACAGCAGAGAACACTGCCGGGTGGAAGGCCCTGTCTCGGCTCCCCGAGCTCCTCTCCTGCTTCATGGCCCCTCGGGGAGGACTGCAGGCCCTCCAGGTGCCGGTGGTGCTCGATGCAGTGCAGGGCAAGCCTGGTGTGGGCCTTGCACGTCCCAGGCTCAGTCGAAGTGAAGATAATTCTGTATTTCTTAAAATAATGATGAGGTACCTCTTTTCACCTATCGAGTTTATTTTTAAGATGTGCATACCTAGCGCTGATGTGCTCACAGAGAAAGAGACTAATTTGCAGAAGCCTGTTTTTCTCCCCATAACTAGTGTGCAGAGTTAGTACCATGAAACACTGTGAGAATGTGTTTACATTGGTGAAGCCTTTCTGGAAAGTGGCTTGGCAGTCCACACCTAGAGCCTTAGAAATCTTCAATATCCTATTTATCAAATCACAGTCCAGTCAGGAAAACAGAAACATACCTATTATTTTAATAGAGAGAAGGTAGTGTAAGGAACTGGTCAAATATTTGAAGATAGAAAGGCGAATAAGGGACATTGGAGTGGCACGGGTGCTGGAAGCAGCCATCAGCTGTCCCCTGGGCTGGAGGAGCCAGGGGAAGAGACTGGTGTTCTTGGACCGTAGCAGCTCAGATGAGGGCTTGGACAGAACTGGGACCCAGACCTCTGAAGGAGGGCACCGACCAGCTGGGTTGGTGTCTCTCAGCTGTACAAGTTTTCTAGTCCGTGGGTATGGCGCAGAGCTGGGAACCGGAACCACCCGTCCCTGCCGCTGCAGTGGATCGTCATTGCTGATGGCATCACTGCTCACCTTCAGATGGCCTGTTCTCCTGCAGCGCTCCCTATTGGCAAGCCTAACAAATGGCCAGCTGCAAAGGGAGCCGTTAGCCCCAGCATCCCAAAGCCAAGTATAAAGTGTGGGTTCGGGGCAGAGAGACAGCAGTTAAATGAACAGCACACCCTCATGCATGTAAACTTAGTTTCTAGTGATTTGTTCTGTGGGAACCATTATAAATGTATGTAAATGTGTATTATAATATTCACTGCAACATTATGTATTATAGTTCATTGTGGTAAAAATATTAAAAACAACCTAAATTCCTGCAAATGCTAGATAAAGTAAGTTATAGTTTATCCATATAGTGGGATCTGTATGAGCTATGAAAAGTAATGTGTTATTTGCATTAAGTGGGTAGGTAATAGAAAATACCAAGTAATGAAACAGTGTGTAAAGTATGACCACATTTTGGTGTGTGTGTATATACATATCATATATATATGTATCATATATATCATATATATATGAATGATAGAAAAGGGTGTGGAAGAATTTTTTCAGCAGTTCATTGGTTTTATTTATTTTTCTTTTTTAGAGTTTTTTTACATAATATCTTTCTTATTCTTATTTATTCTATTACAGCTGTCACAATTTTTCCCCCTCTGGGGAGTTGGTTATTTTTGAATGGTAGAATTGTAATTTATTTCTTTCCCTTTTTTTTAAGTTACCTTAACTTTTTAAATTTTCCACAGTAAACATGTATTGTTAGTATTAAAACCAAAACAGTTAAATGCGTTTTGTACTCAGTGCCCGGGACCTGGCTCTGTGGCTTCTGCGTAAAGGACGGGGGTGTGTGGGGTGGAGCTGGGCTTCTTGCCAGTGAGGCCAGTGCTGGGCCTGATGGAGCCGCAATGGTGAGGTCTCAGGAGCTGGTGGGCGGGCGTTGTCCTCTCTCCTGCCACCGAGCAGTGTGCCCTCTGGCCCCGGACACCTCTGTAGTCATGGAGAGATGACACCCGTGCTAATAATAGCCGCCACATATTGAACATACACTGATCCTTTCACTTAATCCCAACCACAGCCCTCAAACTGGGTGCTATAAATATCCCATTTTACACATGAGGAAACTGGAGCTTAGAAAGATCAAGAAGCTTGCTGAAGGTCAGCAGCTAGCGAGCGGCAGCACCCTCAGCAGTTGGACTTGAGCACAGGTGTTCCTGGCTGCTGCACTGTTCCTCCTGCAGTTACCAGGGGACCGGCGCCAGAGAGCCTGCGGGGGAGGGGGGCAGCCCAGACAGTCCCCCACTCGCCCCTCAAATCCAGGCTGAGACCTCTGATCCCGGCCCGGCCCCTGAACATGGCTGACTCTCGGACATGTCACAGCCTGAGATAGGGAGCAGGCACCTTTTTTATACCCCAGGGAGAGTAGGCTAGCTTAGGACATGCATAAGGGCAAATTTTTGTTTCAAAAATAAAGTTTAGTTTCAAAATCAGAGTGTTTTATTTGTGTCACAGTGGTCTGTTCCTTCAGGACCAGCTCTCAAAGGTCGGCTACTCAGAATGTGGAGGAACACTGATGGCCAAACTTATTTTAGGGTCTTCTCTTCCCCAGGCTGACCTGGCTCAGCAAGGCCAGTGTTAGCCCGAGTCCCGTCTGGCACTAATGCATCAAATGCCTGTGGAGCTGTTGCTGGGTGTCAGCACAGGTTTTGATGCTGGGGCCTTTCGGCGATGATGTCAGTTCCTTGCCGGTGGGGGTCGGACATTCCAGCTGGGAGATCGACCCTGCACCAGTAAATAAGATGCTTGCAGACAGGGAGTGCGGAGGAGGGCACGGTGCTCCTCTAGGATGCGCGGTCAGGGAAGGTCTCTGGGAAGGTCTCTGAGGAGACGTCTTGGGAGCCACGTTGAAGATGAGACGAAGGAGTGGACCGTAGGTCACAGCCACAGTGTCGCAGGCACGGGGGCAGTAAGCCTGAGAGAAGTCCCTGAAACCGGGCAACTTAAGGAATCAGGTATGGGCAGGTGCAGGGAGGTCAGCCAGGGTCTGGTTCATTTCCAGCCTCTTAGGAGGAGGACTGGAAATTAGAACTTGGGCTGAAGTAGTTTTGAGGTAACATTAAGAGGGAATTTTTATTTAAAGGGTGGGAGAGGTGTGTATGAATGAGTAAAGAGCTCACAGTAGGTGCTTAGCCTCTGCTATGTTCAGGCCACAGTACAGGTATTAAGAGCAGTTTAGAGGGTATAAGAGGCTGTGTTCTTAGCCCTGCCACCCACTGCCGCTCGGGTATCTTTCTTTTGTGGACTGCCAAATCAGTTCTCCACACTTCAGTTCACACGTCTGTCTATATGGTTAATAAAGTGACACTTAGTTCACCTTTTAGGAAAGGCCTAATGAATATACATAAGTGATTTCAGGTCTTTGTGTAGTAGGTGTGAATTAGCTTGTTTCTTTTATTTTTAAGATTTTATTTATTTTTAGAAAGAGGGGAAGGGAGGGAGAAAGAGGGAGAGAAACATCGATGTGCAAGAAAAACATCTTAGTTGCCTCTTACATGCCCCCAACTGGGGACCTGGCCCTCAACCCAGTCACGTGCCTTGACCAGGAATTGAACCAGAGACCTTTTGGTTCACAGGCTCACACTCAATCCACTGAGCCACACCAACCAGGGCTCTTTTATTTTTAAATAACTATTTTCTTTTTTAATCACAAAAAAATGTGTGTGTTGGAAAATATAGAAATTACCAAGAAAAAAGTAAAATCATTGATAGCCTCTGCACTCGAGAGAATCTTTGTTAGTATTTTGCCCTGTGTCTTTCCAGTTTCTGCATTACGCATGTGAGTCCGTTCACCTGTACATGTTTTCTTGAACAGAACTGGTAGGTCGAGAGATGGGCATCCAGTTGCCTTGAACAGGTCGGGTCACCATTCATTCCCACCGGCGTCTGGTGCCTGCCTCCCCGAGCCCTCACCCACACTCAGTGTTGTCACTCAGCCACGCTTGCCAATTTGAGGGGTGGCAAAAAAACCATCTTATTGTAGTTTGTCTTTTTCTTAAGCCTTACTGTCTTTACCCCACAGTTTTTCCTCTCTTTAAAATTTGTCATGAATTCAGGAATTTCTCCTGCTTAAACTGTCATTTGTATGCAAGTCTGATCTTTGTTCCATTTTAATAGGTACGTGGATGTTGGTCATTGCAGATGAGTGACGAGTTCGCAGGGGTTCCTCTGCTTTTCTCTATTTTGGTACATGTTTGAAAATGTCCCTAACACTAAAGTATTTGAAATAGTAGTCACATTTGATAGGTATGTGAGCCCTCATAAAATTTAACCCTGTTTTTTTCCTGCTCAGGAATGCTTATTTGAAGTGCTGTGGAATTTCTACAAATTAATAACTAAAATTGGGGGGCGTATGATCGTTCAGTCTCTGGTCTTCAGTGAGTTGATGATATCCCAGTGACTCCAAGTGGTTTTTCAGCTCTGAATTTGCAGATTTGTATTTATGCAGTAACATTGTAGCAGTGCTAACTGCTTTTAAAAAGGTGAGAAAGTATGTATCCTTCATTCTGTCTGTCTTTTTTAGATGTCGAGCATACCGGAGCTACCAGCGAGTTCTACGACAAGTTCACCATTCGCTATCATATTAGCACCATTTTTAAAAGCCTTTGGCAAAACATAGCTCACCATGGCACCTTCATGGAGGAGTTCAAGTGAGTATCAGGCCCCCGATGTCACAGCTTGCCCTCTTGTGGTCACAGGTAGAGTGGCTGCTTAGAAGCTTTCACAGCTGGGCTCTTATTGACTGTCTGCTGGGTCTTAGCTCCTCTGAGTTTTCCAGGTGGTCCTGCTCAGGGCGAGCATGGTTATCAAAATGTCTGTGCTTACGAGATACTGTTGGACTTCAGGTTTGTCAAGATCCCTGGGGGATGACATACATAAGGAAAGAATCTGTAAACACCCCGAAGTGATGTGTTAAGTGTTTCTGTGATTACGGTGTTAAAGGAAGTTGTCAGAATGACGAAACGAGATCTTACTGTGTTCTTGAATGTGACATCAAGCTTTGGAGTTACGAGTGGGAGGAGGAGTCTAGATTCAGAAACAGTCAGATTGGGGTTGTCATTCAAAGTGTCATTCTCTATATAAGGCCCTGTACTTCCATTAAGGACTTTTCATTACCTACCTGGAATTTCAGCCTACTTCAACCTGGACATTAGTAACTCCATCTAAATTACTTTAAGAAGAAAAGTAGATGAAAATGTCATGCTCTCACATTACTCTTTAGGAGACATCTTATCCTGTCTACTGGGATCTTTTTTTGCAGCCCGTTAGATGTTTGATCAAGTCCAGCCCTCACTGTGTTACTAGTCAATAATATTCGTGTGACCAGTGGAGTAGCCACCTGCGAAATAGCTTTCTGCAAAGGAAACTATAAATTAAGTCTTTGTTTCCATGAACTGCTATTATAGTCAGAATTACGTTCCAACGGAATCCTGGCATGCACTCAGGAAACCGGCAGGCCCATAACTCGATGTGCGTGGGGCTTGGGAACTTTCCGTGTTCCTGAGAGCCAGCCCCCTGCCCTTGCTCACAGGAACCTCTCTTCCCAGGGCCTGGGCTGACCCGCCCTGATAGCACAGCCGCAGGTCCTGAAGTGTCATCCTCCCCTGTCCACTAGTCTGGCATGCACAGAGCCTAGCATGGGTGGGCCAGGCCATCTCAGTCCACCAGCGTGTCCCTCCGCTCTAATGTGAGGTTCGGGACAGCGCTGTGGATTGGGTAGAAGCCTCAGGCTCTGTATAGTAAGCTAACAGCCTACTTTATCAATATCACAGCTTCCTGGTTTTCTTCAGCTCGCCTTTCTCTGTAGTGGGAATAACTATATCCATGGTTCTCTTGCCTGTTATACATAGGTATTATTTGTGTTTGCTTTTATCCTGGGGAATTTAAGCATATTTCTTTCCTAGTCTGAAAGAGTGTTTTCTCCACTTAGAGTGACTGAGGGAATGAGCCAGGGGTGTGCTGGTAAACCTCTCTGGAGGGAAAAATGTCAGTATGTGCCAGTTTTCTGGGGTGTAAATACTTCCACTGTTGCCAAATTTAAGCTGCCACAGGAATCCACTCACCAAATTCCAGAATATTAGCAATGGGCTCTCCTAGTCATGCAAAATGTCTCCAGCACATCACTGGAATGAGCTTGTCACAACTGACTAAAAAGGATAACAGAATCTAAGGAGAGACTTGACCTTCACGGGATATTCAAGTTGTGCCAAGGTCAGCAGACCCTCAGGGCGACACGCTCGACCTGCCTCTCTGGGGTCTGCCATGGCGTCTTGCTGCAGGGAGACACGTGACCACGTTGCCTTTTCAGCTCTGGGAAGCAGTTCGTTCGCTACATAAACATGCTGATCAACGACACGACGTTCCTGCTCGACGAGAGCCTGGAGTCCCTGAAGCGCATCCACGAGGTGCAGGAGGAGATGAAGAACAAGGAGCAGTGGGAGCAGCTGCCCCGGGTGAGTGCAGGGGGCGGGGCGGGCAGCACTGGGGGGCCGCCTTCGGGGGCCTGCAGGCCTGGCTCTGGCTTCCCGTCAGTCCCCGTCAGTACCTGTTCCTCCCGCCCGGGGGCGTCCGTCAAGTGACCTCCAGGGTCTAGGGCGGGAGGAAACTGCAACACTTGCTGTGAAGCTGAGAAACGAGTTGCAGAGTCTTTCCAGCTGTGTCCAGAAAACATGTTCTGCTTTTTCGTTTTAAAAGGGCTTTTTGGAGAAGAGCTTTTATTATCTGAATGTGTTAAAATTTATGAAAGTAACTAGGAAGTAAGCTTCAAATTTCTGCTAGGTAAGAAATTTCATGTGATCTTTGGGCATCTGTGTGGCTCACTCAGGATTCTGGTGGGATTTCTCCTCCTAGTCGATCTTGGCTTTTCTGCTCACTCGTGGGGAGAGGCCTGTTTCGCCAGTTCCATGGACAAGCCATGCTGGACCCACTGCCCTGCCGTGACCGTGGCATGTGCATGGTTCCCCAGCTGGTCACTGGGCCCTTGTCAGCTACGCTGACTTCACTCACTGGTTGGATCTCTTCCTGGTGTGAGGCTCCGAGTCAGAACCCCTTTCCAGAAGGAGCGCTCATGGACAAGTGGGGAAGACTGGTTTTTCTTTACTTGCAGTAGCATTCTGAAAATGAAGCTATTGCTGGGGCTCTAATACTGTGGTGTCAGAAATACCTTAAACATGAGAAACTGAAGCATGTTTAGGGAAGGTTTCCATTCCACATATGCCTGCAGCTTTGAGAATTTCATATCTTGGTCTAGCCAACACATTGAAACTACAGGCTTAAACTACAGGCTTTGCCCAGGGTCCATTAACGCTGGCCGTCTCCTGCACCCATGCCGCCACCCTCCTGAGTCCCTCCCTTGTGCTGTTGAGGTGGTGCCACGGTCCTCTCTCTCCCTGCCTGCACGCTATGGAGACCACTGGGTGCCATCCTGTCCACCGCCCCCACACCCATTTCCAAACACGCCTTGAATTTTGACTCCTGTGCCTACAAAACCTCACTCCCTGTCCCCCGCGGCACCTCCCCCCATGGCTCTGACACATGCTCCTGAGCCTGCCCCCTTTTGCAGACAGTCAGCTCTAGTCTGAACTGGCCCCAGGCGCTCGCACAATGGTTGGGGACCCCCAGCTCTGGAGTCCAGGGCATCTGGGCTGGAGAACTGACACTGCCTCCCGCAGAAAGCTCTTCCACTTCTTTGTCCTGGTCCACAAGTCAGGTCACTCCCCCTTGATGGGAAAGCTGTGAGGAGGGACAGTGGAAGCCCAGTTCATGGCTCAGGACTGGCCCAGAGAAATCGCCCCGCGTGGAGGGCACCCCTGATTCCTCCTGTGTATTACCTGAACTGAAACCGCCCAGCCTTTGGGGAAGGTCTTGTCCAGACGTTCCCTGATCAGCGGGCGTAGCTGCAAAGCCTCACCTCTGTCTCCACCTGAGTAGCGCCCGCTTAGCAGGCTTTTCCTGGACCAGCTTATATCGTGCCATGGTTGGGTACAGGTCCCTGCACATTATCTCGTTCACAGTCAGTGCTTAAAAGCATTTGTTTGAGACGACCAAACAGCTAGTGTTGATTTGGGGCTGTGTAAATGGATGGGAAAGGGACATAAATCACCCCTAACAAGTGCCATTTCAGAAATCATTTCTGTTTGACTTCAAAGTCCCTCCCTGCCTCGCACCTCCCGCCTGCTCCTCGGCTCCCGCCCTCCGAGCCCCGGCGCCCGGCCCGCAGGCCCTCTCCTCTCTCCGCCCCTGCTCTGTGTCAGCATTCCGCAGCAAGGGTGCTGGTTTGTGCTTTGAATGCAGTAGAATTATGACATACTGATTTTCACTGTGAATGACTGTCCATACATTGCAGGACATTTAGCATCTTCGGCTCACACCCATTTAATGCCAGTGATGTGGCCTGATGCCCCTGTTGAGAATTGTTGCCAGGCGATGCCATCGGCTCCAAGGCTTTAGAAGTCTGCGTTCTGAAGACGCAGAACGTGTCTCCCCAGCTCAGCGCTGTCCTGCTGGATAACCAGCTGCTGACGAGCCTCTCCACCGGGTGATGGGATGGGCCCCTCGCACTGCACCGGCCCAGACCTGAGCCCTGGTGCCGTCCTCCAGGCCTGCCGGGCTCAGGAAGCAACCACTGCCGCCCACGGCGGCTCTGGCTCAGCACTGTGGTGTCTTCCTATATTCCTCCCCCTCTTTGCAGAACCTTTGGGCTTTCCCTTAAAGCACATCCATATGTGGCCTCTTCCCCTACATC
Organism: Tonatia bakeri; assembly: GCA_004024845.1. Taxonomy (NCBI): domain Eukaryota; kingdom Metazoa; phylum Chordata; class Mammalia; order Chiroptera; family Phyllostomidae; genus Tonatia; species Tonatia bakeri. The sequence goes on from PVIA01005534.1 coordinate 96,653, forward strand.
CCAGCCACTACCGTCTCTGGTCTGGTTACTGTAGTTGCCCCCTCTCTGGTCTCAGCCACCAACCTTGCCCATCTCCCTACATACCAGGCAGTAGTGGTAAAATCTCAGCCTGCTCACTATCCCCACTCCTCTCAGAGTCCTCCCAGGCTCCCCTCCTCATCCATCAATTCCCCTTGGAGAGTGGCCACGGGGGCACAGCGGTGCCTGGCCCCCCGCCTTCCCATCACTCGGCACTCAGCCACACTCCTGGCTCTTCGCTGCCAAGCCAAGCCTTTGCGCTTGCTGTTCCCTCCTCCTGGCGCCTCTTCCCCCAGGTTTTTGCTGACTCACTTCCTTCAGATACCCACTTAAATGTCACCTCCCCAGGCACAGGCCTTCCCATTCCTTTCTAGAATAGCATGTCCTGCCCCCAACACACTCCTCTCCCTCACCTGGTTCATTTCTTCGTCACTGTCCGGCCTTCGCGTCTGTTCAGGTGTGTGTCTGCTCATTGCCTGTCGCCCTCACTAAGCTCTGTGAGGGCAGGGGCCTTGTGGGCCACATTCTCTTCTCTGTCTCCAGTGCCCAGGGGAGGGGCTGACCTGTAGAAGGGTCGGCTCATGTGCGCTGATGAATTGAGGCACTTCCCACCTTGCTGTTCTTATGTCTCCCCGGGCTCGGCCTTTCATCCGCGGGCTCGTTCTTAGCTGAGGGGCAGTGGACAGGCCCCCCAGGCACCGTGCAGCATCTCCACCGAGCAGGCCTTGGAGGCACCCACCCAGGCTCACACTTGGGCACTTCTAGCCACTCCGCCTCCCTGCCCAAGGTGTAAGACTCTCTCTACTGGTGTTTCTGTATTTTGTCCATCTCAGAGTGGTCAGTGTTCCCCTTCCTTTACCCATGAGTCAATTACACCTTGTCATCTTGTTTCCTCGCCTGTGTCTGAACCGAAGGAGGGGACTGTGCCAGAGGCAAGCACGCAGACAGTTGAAGGGGCAATAGCCTAGCAGTGTGGAAAGACGACATTCAAAGGCTTATTAACAAGTGACAGGTACTTGGTACAGGGGCAGAACCTACAGGCCTCAGTATCACGTTGCATGTTTCTGAAGTAAGGATAACTAAGTAAAAACTGTTGCTGAGGAGAATGAACTGTCCTTTTGTCAGCACCAGCACACACTAGGACACGACGTAAGATTCACTTATTTCATCCTGCATAGAAGTTCATAGTGACTTCTATTATCACAGAGCAAACTGAGCCTTATGTAAGTCAAATAATGTGCCGGGGTCACCTTGTTGCCGTCCTAAAGGGTTCTGATGCCGAAAGGAACAGACTTCAGCGATCTGGCGATCTGGAGAGTTCGCTGCTGTGGGTTGCTCTGTCCTTCCCTGAGTGGGTTGGCTCTGTTAGCCTCTTTTCCGCTGATGAGCCGACTGTGTTTTTCTGTCGCACGGGGCGCGTTGGCGAGCTGATCTCTAGCACTGAGATTTGTTTGGCATCTGCTTGATTTCCCAGGATCAGCAGCAGGCCCGTCAGTCCCAGCTGGCTCAGGACGAGCGTGTTTCGCGCTCCTATCTTGCCCTGGCCACCGAAACCGTGGACATGTTCCATATCCTCACGAAGCAGGTCCAGAAGCCATTCCTCCGACCAGTGAGTAGACACTTCAGGGTGTTTGTTTTGTCTGTGGGGTTCCACGTTCAGATTCCGTCAGTTGTAACTACATAGAGTTGTTGAAATCCTGGATGTTTCGGCGTCACAGTCTCTGATCAGTCGCGGTTTATTACTGATGTTGCCCCCAGTTGGGCTCTCGGCCACAGCACTGTGGTCAGGCTGAAATTTGCAAACGGTCGCCTCCAGGTCAGTGTGATTCACTTTCTGCTTGGACAGCACTCTGGATGTTAACGTTGAAGCTGTGCCATATTTTTATTATTATTGATTCCTGCATTTTATTTATAGGAAAAGTAAGGTAGCATCCATTGGAAACTATAGAACATTAAGCAGAAGTAATTTTGATGATGTATAAGATCTTTGTTTATCTTAGATGTAGCTTTGTTACTCTCAAGAGACCAAAGGTTCATGAGAGCCCTGATTAGGGTTTATGAGAGATCAAAGGTTGTCAAAAAGTTTGGCCTTGACATGATTCATAAAACCTGGGTCCCGTTTCTGAAGTCGAAGCTGGCGACAGAACTGAGGGTCTCTGCTGTGCTGCAGCTGAGCCCAGCCCACCTCCCCACACGCAGTAGGGCAGTATTGAGGCTTTAGGGCACGGCCGAGACCAAGGTAGTGGGGAAGGCGAGAAAGGGGACTGAGCTTGGGTCGTTAATCGCCTGAATGGAGACAAGTTTACAGCGGAGTGTAATTGCACTCTATACACTTTCCCTCCAGTTTCCCTACTCACTCTCTCCTGCTGCATTGTCACCACACCCTGGCCTGTGTGCCGCTGGAGAGACGAGTCTCCTCCTCTCCCCCTCCCACCGCAAGTCTCTCCATCAGTTCATTTCCATGCGAGCGCAGCAGAATGGGAAACCGCACGGAGCTCACTGTTGAAAGCATGGGGACTCTGCAGCTTTTCGAACGTGATAGTCCAGACACTCGCCAACTCAGAGGGTTGCCCATAGACTCAACTCCACCTGTGAAACCCAGGCGGTAACCAGGTCAGCTTGTGGGCCACACGGTCTCACCTTGGAGAACTTGCCGTGCCAGAGCACGTGCAGACAGCACTCAGAGTGCGTGTGGCTGCCCTTCACAGGAACAAGCATCGGGCCGGCTGGGCCTGCGGCAAGTCGTTTGCCGGGCGCTGCTCTAGCCTGGCTAGAGCTCACGTTCCGTGACTCCAAGGGCAGTGCCAGTTGACTGTCAGAAGGTAGGAAACATAAAAGCTATTTAAGACTAAGTTATTATGAAGCCCATATGCAGCTCTAAATTCTTCATTGTTTAGGGGAAATTATTGAAAGCTAAGTCTAATCTTTTCACGTCAATGGGAATTAATTTTTTTCCAAGGCCTGTGTGTAGACGGGAGCGGACTACACACCGCAGCCATCGTCTCCCGTCCCAGCCTTTGCCGTGCCTGCCTTGACGTCACTCCACAGAACTCTCCCGCTGCGAAAGGAAAACAGATTACCAGTTCTGTCCTCTTCTTGTCACTCTCTTATTCCACAAATTCCTAATTAAATGCAGGAGTGCTTTGTGCAAAAGTAGGTTCCTGCAAAGCTGAGTTGAGGTTGGCTTTTGTATAAATCCAATGCTTAAATTTAGTGAAAACCCTATAACGAAAGGGAAGCCTTCTCAACTGCTTTTCCAGGGCCGGTGCTTCCTCCGATGCCCTCTCAGCCAGATCTTCCCTTTCCAGCTTGCTTAAAGCCTGCCATCTCGTGGGGCTGTTGCACTGCAGTCATTTTCTCGCTGTTTCATTTGAGTGTACCATGTCTCACTGGCCAGATTTAAAATTATTCAGACATAAATTGTATGGTGTACTGTCTGAACTGGCAGGGACTTCTGAAATTTATACAAAAGTAATGCATACAGTGATGGCTGAAAGAGCATACTTAGAAACTTTTGTGACTTGTGTTGTGATGGAATTTATGAATAATTTTCCCTCTTTTACCCGTTTCTTGCAAATTTAGAGTGATCATTGTTTTTATAACTAAAAGCATGATTTTATAGAAAAGGTTGCCTGTTTTTGGTACTTACAAATATTTTATCAACCTGCAACATTCTATTAAGTATTAGAATTATTGGATTAGAATGGGAGTAAAAGAATTTTTGAATATGATGTTTTTCTTCAGCTTATGGTACACACAGCGCGTACAAGAAATCCCTTGAACATTAACCCCACTGACTCCTGTTCCTCCGCAGTAATGGGGGTTTTTTGGTCCATGTCACTTGTCTCAACAGCATGAATTGTCCTATTATCCTGTGATTTCCTAGGAACTTGGACCCCGATTGGCTGCAATGCTGAACTTTAATCTTCAGCAACTCTGTGGTCCCAAGTGCCGTGACCTGAAAGTTGAAAACCCGGAGAAGTACGGCTTTGAACCAAAGAAGCTGTTGGACCAACTGACAGATATTTACTTGCAGCTGGATTGTGCGCGGTTCGCTAAAGCCATTGCTGATGACCAGGTCAGTGCCGAGGGAGCGGCGGTTCGCAGGGCCTCGGGGTGCAGGCTGCCGCCCTGGGCTACCAGAGCTGCCTGCTCTGGTTTCCCCGGGCAGGACTGTGCAATTGTGCAGCCATCTGTTCCTGAATTTTTCTCACTTGAAATCAAGGATACTTTTCAAAATACAGTGTGGGGAATTTTTAGTGCCGTAAATGGAAATCTTGACCACAGTGGCCAGGGGAACTTGTCTGCTGTAAATGGAGATGAAGTGTGGTTTCCGGGGCCCAGCTGTGGTTGAGTCCTGGACTCGGGATCGTGCAGAGAGCCCCTCTTTCTCAGGGAGTCCACATCTTCTTCCCAAGTCCCCGGCTGTAGAGCCGCCCTTTTTTTTGTGGTCTTTCCGGTCTCTGACCTCAGGTGACTGTCTTGCCACTCTCCCCTCCCCTCCCCTTGTGTCCCCAGGGTCGCGGCCATTTGTGTGCTCGTTGCCACAGCTACCAGCTCAGCGCAGGCCGCCCATCCAGCCTTGCTTTAGGAGGTGCCAGTGATCTCCTGCCGGGCATCCGCACCCTCTGCGTTCTCTGTCCTGTGTCACGTGAACGTGAAATGGCTGCTGTTTGTTAACTGAGCACCAACTTTTAACTACTTTCCATGTTTTCACTCATTTAATCCTCACAAAATCCTGTGGTACAGGTTGTTAGAGTCCTCGTTTTAAAATGAGGCACAGAGAGATTAAACAGCATGTGTGAGGTTAGGGCGGGTAGAGGCAGGACTCATGTCCCAGCGCCTGGCCCTAAGCCCTGACTGCGCTCCACTTAAAGTGCCCCAGAGCTCCAGGCTGGCCTCTGTTTCTCTATCTTTGTTCACGCTTTCTATCCAAATACTACATCTCAGGTTAACCATTGGTAGACGTTCTAGAAGGTTCTTCACCCATACTTCATCCAAAGATACCAGTAGGGGAAACGTAGGAACATTTGGACATAAGCAACAGATGTGGTCTCGACAAAGTAAGTGCCTATAGCGATAAAAACACACGTCTGAAGCAGTTTTTCCAGCTGAGATCGTGGTAGAGGACGGGGTTAGGTCTGCAGTTATTTGGGGCAGATGCCGAAGTGTCTGTCTAGCCCACACTGTGTAAGGCTGCACTGTGCAGCTGGGAGAGAAGTGGTGGCCTGCGGTGCGGGGAGGGAGAGGGAGACACTCCCCGGCCGAGGCAGGGCCGTCGTCCGGCAGCAGGCAGCTGGACCCGCTCCAGCCAGAGGTGGGGCTGTGCAGGGCCCCGAGGGACGCTCCCGGTTTTGTTGTGAGAGCCTTGGAAGCCGCTTAGCTCGCCCCCCCACTTCCCCTGCTCCGTCTTCCTGTGGCGGCCACTTCACAAGTCATTAACGTGACACAGTTTGCAGCGTGAGCGAACACAGCACACCCTGTGTGAGACGGTGGCAACCAAGTGGGTGACAGAGGAGTGCTGCCAGCTGCCTTTCCTCGGTGACCAACCAGACATCCACACAGCCTGAAGATCCTGGTGGGTGGCGGCACCAGGCCCAAGTCAGAGGCGGCGGTTTCTGCCATGACACCAGTCTTCTTGGGCATCTGCGGGGCCTGCTCTTCCGAACCCAGGAAGCAGACACGCGTGGTGCCAGCGACTCGGGGGAGGAGGACTCGAGGCAGGTGGAGCGTGCCCCTCTGACAGTGCGCTGTCTGTCCTGTCGGGCGTGACCGCTGCTGGCCGCTGTAAGCCGATTGGGGCCCGGATGACGTAATTGTTTTGGAAGAGGGCTTTAGGGGTGGAAAGAGGAATAGTAGAAGCTCATTTTCTCCTTTGGGGGCACTGGGCTTGTTTGCTTTGGCTTGGTCTGGTGCGCCTTGTTTTCCTGGGAAGACGAAGACGAAAATGGTAGCTGTTCAAGGAAAGAAGATGAGAGACTTCTCTCCCTGCTGCCCAGAGAGGCTGAGAGCAAGCGTCTGGAAGAGGTGACAAAAGGTACCAGCCCGGAGAGCCACGGAGCTTTCCACTCCCAAACCTGAGGAGAGAGCCCAGGGAAGGAGGTCTTAGGGTGACTTGGCTGGCTGCCTCAGGGACCAGGTGGGGCTGTGCCTTCACAGGCAGACCCCATTGCATGAATGGACTGTGCTCCGAGGTTCCTGGAGCTGTTAACACCGTGTGCTGTTTCAAATAAACAGTAAAGAGTCTGTCCAAATCCATATAACATAAAATTAACCAGTTTACAGTGTACAGTTTGGCCCTGGCTGGTGTGGCTCAGAGGATTGAGCACCAGCCTGCAAACCAAAGAGTCACCAGTTCAACTCCTAGTCAGGCCCATGCCTGGGTTGCAGGCCAGGTCCCCAGTGGGGGGCACGTGAGAGGCAACCATGCATTGATGTTTCTCTCCCTCTCTTTCTCCCTCACTTCCCCTCTCTCTAAAAATAAATATTTTTTTTTTTACTGCACAGTTTGGTGGCATTTGGTACAGTCACATGTTGCGCAACCATGACCTTTGTCTAGTTCCAAACGTTTTATCACCAACAAGAGGAAATCCTACACCAGTTAAGCAGTCTGTCCGTGCATTCCGCCTTCACCCTGCCCCAGTCTGCCTCCTGTCTTTATTTCACCTATTTTTGGATGCACCTGCTCACATATTCTGGATATTTCGTATGAATGGAGTCATAAGTTACGTTGCCTTTTGTGTCTGACTTTTTTCACCTAGTATAACATTTTTGAGGTTCATCCATGTGGTTGCATGTGTTTCAGCATTTCGTTCCTTTTTGTGGCTGAATGGTACTTCATTACCTGGGCGGAACATTGTTTACTCATGCACCTGGATTTCGGGTTGTTTCCATTCTTCAGCCATTGCAAATGGGGCTCCTGTGAACATTCGTGAAAAGCACTTATTTGAATACCCATTTTCAGTTCTTTTGGGTGTGTGTTGGGGAGGAGAATTGCTGAGTCATGGTATTCTGTGTTTAACCTTGGAGGAGCTGCAAACTGTGTTCCACGCTGGCTGCACCAGTTTACAGCCCCACTAGTAATGTGTGAGACAGGAATTCCCACCCCCCAGGCCATGAACCAGACCAGTGCCTGTCCGTGGCCTATTTGGAACTGGGCCTTACAGCAGAAGGTGAGCAGCGTGTGGGGATCCAGCGAAGCTTCATCTGTATTTACTGCCGCTCCTCATCACCACCCGAGCTCCGCCTGCTGTGAACTGCGCATGCGAGGGATCCAGGTTGCGTGCTCCTTAAGGGAATCTAGTGCCTGATGGTCTGAGGTGGAGCTGAGGTGCAATGCTGGCACTGGGAGGGCTGCAAATGCAGATCGCCATTCACAGAGAGGTCTCACTGTACAGAGACCATAATGAGTCAGTTGCTTGCAAACTCATATCAAAACCCCACCAGTGAGTGGCATGTGACAGTTAAGCTGCTTCTGATGGCAGACTTTAGAGTGGCAAGCGGGCTGATGTACTTCAGTTGTGCAGCTGCATCTGGTGGCCAGCTTTAAGTCAGATTCCGGCACCTATTTTAGACCACGCGTGGCCTGCCCATTATTTCATTTACTACTTCCATCCCTGCCTCTTTCCCACACTGTACCTGTCTCAGTCACAGCTTTTGTAAGCCCACATGCTAACCCTGGCATGTGGTGAGCTGTGTAATTATTTCATTATACAATATAATGCTATAATAATAGAAATAAAGTGCACAGTGTGGTACACTTGAGTCATTCTGAAACCATCTCCCCCCATGTGCACCACCCCCACCCCCAGGTCCTTGGAAAAACTGTCTTCCACAAAACCGACCCCTGTTGCCAAAAAGATTGGGGACCGCTGGTGTAAGGGTTCCAAATTCCACTTCTCCACGTCCCCAGCAGTGCTTGCTATTTTGTTTCATGTTTTAAATAGGTACTCTAGTGGGAGTGAGGCGGTGTGTCACTGTGGGTTTAATTTGCATTTCCCTAAAGGCAGATGCTGTTGTGCATCTTCTCACGTGCGTGTTGGCCATTCGTATACCTCCTCTGGAGAAATGTCTATTCGGGTCCTTCACCAGTTTTTCAAATTGGATGGTTGGTGTTTTCTTCCCCCCCCCCCCCCCCCGTCCGGCCGGCCGGCAGGGGAGGAGAGAGCACCTGCCGGTGGAGGAAGAAGCTGGGTGGGCGGCAGGGAAACCTGGAGTAGAAACCAGGCTGGTCCACGCGGTCCTGCAGGCTGTACAGTGCAGTTTAACCAGCATGCCATTTTTTTCTCGTACAAACGATTTTAATTATTGGAATGCACCGAAGTTCAAGGCGAAATAGTCTCAGCAGTATCTATAGCAGCACCCGCGCTGCAGTCCTTCCCTGTATAAAATGTTTCAGGTTTGCCCTGTCAGCATCTTCATACAATTCCTTGGCCACTTATCTCCTGTGCCCCTTCCCAAAGGTGTGGGACTGTGCTTATTAAAGTGGGCACCAGATAAAGTGTTTGGTGAGTTGTGTGGTAATTTAGTTCAAGGAAACTATAGCCATGGCTCTCCGAACTTCTCCAGGTAGTAGAAGGCAGCTTTTAGGGTTGTGGCCAGGCCAGGTGCTGGGCTGGCCCTTTGCCCTTCCATCCCTGTCCCCACAGTTGCAGGGACTTAATAAGGGGCGTGGCCGTGTGCTTCTCTTCAGAGACTGGTGTTAAAAAAAGAAAGGAGTGAGGACTTTGAGTGCAGGTCTCTCAGAGAATGAGGTGCTGAGGTGAACTTATATTCCTTCATATCTGTACGTATAGGCGTCGGTGCAGATTCTCAGGTAGAAGTGGGTGGTCACAGGTTAGGGGCTCACGGGCCGTCATTCTCTTCCTCTGTTTGCATCGTCGTCACTGCGTTGATAAGTGGCCAGTGTTTTTGCTGTAAATGCAAGGTAGGGTACATTTTGACAATTTGCAGTGGCAGTGATTGCTATGAATTAGGCACCCTTTACACCAAGGAAATGGCTCAGCAGAGTGAGGGATTTGCCTAAGCCCACCCAGCAGGCAGGTGGTAGAGCCAGGATTCAAGTCCAGGTTTATTGGGATCTGTGGTGGGTTTGTGCCCCTGGACCATGCCCTGCACCCTTGGTGACATATTCGTGTCTGCTCCTGTCATCAGAGCGCCTGGCCGGTAATAGTGTTCACCGAGAGAGCTGGAGGGTTTGGGAGCATTCGATCATGAACTCCAGTGGGTTGTTCTCACACTTCCTCTGGGGAAAGAGCTGAAACTTCCACCCCTTCTCATGCCACCACAGCACAGTGCCTCGCAAGGGCTGAAGTAGACTAGATGACTAGATTTCCTTCTCATTAATATTTAAATTTTAAAATACATGTTTGCTGTAAAAATAACTCAAATGTTTTTAAATTCCATTCATTTGCGTCAGTCCTGAAGTCCTCCCCAGAGGTAATGACTTTGTACAGTGTGGTGTGTATTGTTCCAGTCATTATGTGAGTTTACACACACACGCACGCGTGCACTGTAATCTTAGGATTTTTAGAAAATACATAAATAGATCACACTTGCGGTGTTTTCTGCAGCTCGCTTTCCCCCTTAAACTACATTTATATCTCGCGTCGTCTTTTCTCGCCCACAGAGGTCCTACAGCAAGGAGCTGTTCGAAGAGGTCATCTCGAAGCTGCGGAAGGCAGGGATCAAGTCCACGATCGCGATAGAGAAGTTCCAGCTCCTCGCCGAGAAGGTGGAGGAGATAGTGGCCAAGAACGCGCGCGCCGAGATCGACTACAGCGACGCTCCGGACGAGTTCCGAGGCAAGTGGCCACTGTTCTCAGTCTGAACCCTTCGGTTGGCCTTAACTGGAAACCGGTAACGTTAAAAGAGGACGTTACGCCCCAACCGGTGTGGCTCGGTTGGGCATCCTTCCAGAAAGCCGAGGGTCACCAGTTGGTTCCTGGTCAGGGAACACGCCTCGGTTGCCCATTCAGTCCCCGGATGGGGCGCCTACAAGAGGCGACTGATCGATGTGTCTCTCTCACATCCATATTTCTCTCTCCCTCTCTCTAAAATTAAATTAAAAAAATCTTTAAAAAAGAGGAGAGGGGACATTCTGTGCTTTCAGTTTTTTAATGGTGTGCTGTGGTTGCTTTTTGAGACTCTCGTCTGAAATTACATTTGCCCGTTTGTAGTTCATGTTGTAAGTTAAGAGGGAAAAAAGTTCTTCAGCCTGATTTCAAACCAGGCAACAACTGAGAAGATTCTAAGGTCAGCCTGGCCTTTGCAGGTGAGGGTTGGCGTTTTCCCAGAATGCTGAGAAGTCCAAATGAGGGGGCCTAGCCCGCCATCCTCGCTGCCACTGTGCTGGGCCCACATGTTCTTCTCCAGGCCCCTCCCAGCAGTGGCTAAGGAAGGCTGCCTTTCCCCACACCCCAGGTGGCATGTGCACTGGCATGCTAATTGCCGCGAAACTTGGGGGCCCTGCTGGGCCATGAGATTGCCATTGCTGTGGATATGTGTTTTATTTTTCACTGATAGGAGGGATTTGGTTTTGTTGTGGTTTTCAGTTGCAGGTCCTGTTATGGGCTGAGCGTGTGCTTTGCTTTGTCTCTGCAGACCCTCTGATGGACACCCTGATGACCGACCCGGTGCGGCTGCCCTCGGGCACCATCATGGACCGCTCCATCATCCTGCGGCACTTGCTGAACTCCCCCACCGACCCCTTCAACCGGCAGACGCTGACCGAGAGCATGCTGGAACCAGGTACCGGGGGGCGGCACCAGTGTCAGTGATGATTCAAAGGGGGGACTGATCAGATCCAGGAACTCCGTAGTTTATGGCACTTAATGGGAAAGACGTGAAACATTCTTTGCTCTTTTTCTAGAAGTCTGGTCCTTCTCATGTCCACTTTCTTTCTTCTTCTGTCTTCATTTCACTGAGCGAATGAATGGCCTTTTTTTTCCATTGATGTAGATGACAGCATCATCTCTCAGGAAGAGCCCGCCCCTCCGAGGCTTTAATCCTTCCCTGTTCTTTTTTCAGTGCCAGAACTGAAAGAACAGATTCATGCCTGGATGAGGGAGAAACAGAACAGCGATCATTAAACCGTCCCCCTTGCCACCCTCTGCCGCAAGCAGCCAAGGCCAGCGAGGCGAGCAGAAGCCGCGCTGGCGGGGCGGAGGCCCTTCGCACGTGGAGGCCGGACGTGGCGAGTCCACCGGGAGCCCACCCACAGTGACCACACAGTGGCCATCTGAACGGACACGCATGAGAAGAGGAGCCCAATTCCTGTACATATATTTAAGTGACAGACACGGTCAAAAGCTCGAGAGACACACTTCATGATCGACTGCCTGCGCAATGAGACACGTCCTTCGTCTGTCACAGCCGGGGGCTTTCGCAGTGGAAGTGTTTCAGTGATGATAATGAATGGGTCTGGGCCGCACCCCCTCCATTTTTTTTTTCCTAAATCCAATATCCATTGATTTGATTGTGATTAGAGAACCTTGGACATTTTGCTGCTAAAGAATCTTCCCCCCACCCCCTTCCCGACCCTACTTGCACTGCTGTGGATTTTTTTATGAGAAGCAAAAACAAAAATAAATCCCTTCCCCTGGCCCTCCAAACATATATTCTGTGAGATAACTGTGCCTGCAACAAAGTGTTAATCCTGGGGTCGTATTTTTATATCATATTCACATATTTGTTTTTTTAATTGGTGTTAGATGACATGATTAATAAAAAAGGCAAGATATTTTCAGAATTTGAATTTCAGTTCTTTTTTTTTCTTTTGAAATGTCCCTTAAAAATTTTTTTTTTTATTCTAAGCAAAATGAAGAGAGTCCTGTCGCTCAGGTCCTTGTCACGAGCTTTCTCGTAGGAACTGAAGGCGCAGCCGCAGCCAGGGGAGTGTTTCCATCTGTCGGGATGCTCGTGGCAGGGTTCGGCGGTGGGGGAGGGGTGCTCTAACGCTCCGTGACAGCTCTACCTTCCCAGTTACCCTCTGAGGGAATGAAAGTTCCTCGACTCCTGGGTCTGTGAGTCCAAGGCGGGGGTCCTGTGTATGGGGTGTCCTTTGGGGCTTGGCCTTACCAAAGCAAAAAAGGGGTGCAAGAAATGTGAGGTACATCTGCTTGTAAAAACACACAGGCAAACACACCCACACACGTGCACAGAAACAAGACTTTTTGTATTACCGCTCCCTACTTAACATACTTGAATTCTCGAATTTCCTTGGGGGTAAAAAAGGATTTGAAACCATAAAGTGTTTTGGAGAAATTAAGTCTACAAAAACATTCTTTCTTTTTCTTTTCCTTTTTTCCCCGGTCCACAGACAATGTCCTCTGTTCAGTTCCAAATGCAAACTACAATAAATGGTGATACACATTTAGAAGACATCTTCTTTGAGTCTCTTCTTTTGTGGAAAACGGGCGGGTGAGCAGCAAGAGCCAGAGGAGATTGCACATGGTGACTTATCTTTCCTGCAGCCCGTTAGCAGTTTCCGTCTTCGAAAGAAAACTTCCGGATTTGTGTCCATCTCCGTGCTCCATGTGGCTCTCATGCCGCCATTGGCATGTTGAGGGGGTTGAGCTTTGTCACCTTCTGACCTTCTCCAGTTGCTCCCTTATCTAGAATCTCTTTCCCCTGACCTTTGGAATTCTCGTGCGAGTTCAAGCCATTTTGTAAGCATTTTCTCAAGCATTGCCGTTTACAGAACCGTGTCTGCCAGCTCGTGGGATAATACTGGTGAGCACTTACACGGCATTTACTGGGTGCTGGGCACTGTGCAACGGCCTTTTGTGCTGATGGTTTCACCCCCCAAGAAGACGGTACTGGTATCTTTGCGTGTCCAATGGCCAGGGTGTGGGGCATGGGGAAGTTAGGTGGCTTGCCCAAGGTCGCCTGGCCCGTTTGTGGAAGAACAGGTGTCCAGGCCCGAGCCCACGCCCTTAGCCACCCTATCGACTTCTCTTTAGTGTGTTCGGACTAAATCGCTTTTTCTCTTTCAAAAAAAATAATGTATTCCTCATAGTAGAAATGTTAGAGAATGTAAACACGAAGAGAATGAAACACACCCATCATTCCCCATGCAGACAATTCTGTTAGTTTACCTTTTAATATTCTGTGCCCACCAGCTGGCTTCTTTGCCTGACTGTTTCTGGAGCCATCTCATGGATATGTGGGTTTGTCTTCTCTGCAACCAGATCATAGTCTTCACAGGCACAGATCCTGTCGTAGTATTCGCCTGTCCCACGCATCCCCCGGGAGGGTTCCGGGTGCTGCTTTATTCTCCGTGTGCACACGTGGTTTTGAATATTCAGGATTCACAGGCTTCACGGACCTTCTGCCCAGTACACTCTAGGGCAGGGGTGTCAAACTTGTTTTCACCGGGGTCCACATCAGCCTCACGGTTGCCTTCAAAGGGCCAAATGTAATTTTAGGACTGTGTAAATGTAACTACTCAACAGTTAAGTGAGAGCTCAGCGTTGCCATCAGGTAGAAACAAGATGCTGGGCAGCATAAAACAAGGTAGAGGGCCGGACTCGTCCCACAGGCCTTGTGTTTGCCACCTGTGCTCTAGGGGAAGATGTTTAGGGTTTTTACTTTTAGAGCCTCAGGGTTGCTGTTTTATAGCAACTTGCGATTTCCCTCCATCTGTTAATTATGGACATTAAAACAAATTCCAAATACTTTTAAAATAGACCATGGTGACCTGGCCAGGTGGCTCAGTTGGTTGGAGCATCATCCTGTACACCACAAAGTTGTGGTGATCCCCGGTTTGGGCACATGCCGAGGTTGCAGGTCCAATGCCCAGTTGGGGTGTGCACGGGAGGCAGCAGATCGATGTTTCTCTTTCTCCCTAGCTCTGTCTTTGGGGTTAGTGAACATGTCCTCAGGTGAGGATTTAAAAAAAAGTCTAAGTGGATCTTGGCTACAAGGAAGACGGTCACGTTAGAAGGGGAACAGGGGAGCAGAAGAGAGAGTCCTTGAGGAAGATGATCAAGCTGACTTCCTACTCCTTTTCTGGCTCCGTGGTGCGGGTTTTTAGAAGGAGCTGATAAATTATCTTTCAAAAAGCTGAGCACGTTATTTTGTTCAAATTTTGTAACTGTGGGGTTCATAAAACAGTGCATTTCACAGCCATTTTGTTGGGAGCTAAGGTAACTAAGTCAAAATGCTGGAGTGAAGAGACATCCACGGTGGCCCCTGAGCTTGACTTTGGCATCGGCTAGCGTTGGGCCAGAGCAAACCCCCTGTGTTGATAATGTGAATTTCTTGAGCACGTGTGAACCACTCCCATGTATTCATTTGCGTAACCCTCACCAGCTGTGCGAAGGAGGTGGCGCGGTAGAACTGGCTCGTGAGCGTAGGCCCTCTGGGCTGCCTCATGCCCGCCGTACGGCAGTGTTCCAGGATGATCCAAGTTCAGAATGCCCAAGGAGAAGCAGAGGAGAAGCAGCGTGGCCTTCTGGAAGGAGTGTAGACGTGGGTCATTGCCACCCACTCACTGGCCACCCCTAGTTTATATCTCCAGGCCAGGCCTGTCTTCTGCACTGTGGACCCTGGGTGCGTCAGACGTCTGACCGACCCTCAGACTGGACACAGTACCCAAGCCAGTTCCGCATACCCGACCCCAGGCCTGCCCCTCTTCGTCTACCCGTCATAGCTAAGGGCAGCTCCTTCCAAGTCGCTCAGGCTGAAGACTTGGGAGTCAGCCTCGACTCCGGTTGTGCTCTGATCCTGTCCAATCTGTCCACAAATTTATCAGCTCCGCCTGCGAAATGCGTCCCCCAATTCAGCCACATCTCACCAGGTCCCTGGTCGGAGTCAGCGAAGGCAGCCCCCTGGGTTACTACAGCAGCCTCAGAGCCGAGCTCCCTGTTCCTCCCCGGCCCTCCTTCCCCAAAACCCGAGCTGGAAGGGTCTTCTTAAAACTTACCTGAGGCCATCAGGTCACTTTTGCTCACAACCCTCCAGTGACTTCCTCATCCTCAGAATAAAAGCAGCCCTTGCGGTGGCCCGGAAGGCAGCATACGCCCACCTCCTTGCCTCTGACCTCCTGCCCTACAGCTTCCCTTGCCCCAGCCGCGAAGCCACTGTTCGTCCACAGGCTTGCTCTCCACTGGTTGGGTGCTTCCACTCGCCGCTCCCTCTACAAGGAATTTTCTTCCCACAGATACCTACCTGGCTCACTCGCTTCCTTACTTGCTCTAGGTCTTTACTTAAATATCACCTCCTCGAGTTCTTCCTTGTCCACCTTATTTAAAATTGCAACGCATTCCCCACCTTGGTTGTTCACGGCTCTTCCTTTTCTCCTCAGCATTTATCGTTATCCTACATGCTCTATTTGCTGTCCACTTGTTCGCAGTCTGTTCCCCCACCAGGATGTAGGTCCCAGGGGGGCAGGGATTTGAGTCTGCTCTGCAGCCACAGCACCTGGAAGAGTGCCCTGCACACAGCGAGTGCTCAGCGTGTTGAGTGAATCCTCTCTGTGTGTTTGTCATTCCAGTGGTATCGGTTATCTATTGCTGTGTAACCAAATCACCCCAAAATCCTGTGCCTTGATATGGTAACAGTGACTGTGTCTCCCACAACCCTGGGGGTTCTGAGAGCAAGCATCCGAGACGCCCAGACAGATGCTGTGTCGCCTTTTGCCACCGAGGCTTGGAAGCCACATAGTGTCACTTCTGCCTTATCACCAACCCACCGGGATTTGAGAGGAATGAATGTAGAACCCACCTCATGACAGGAAGAACGTTGGGAACACACAGTAGGAAGAGCATTGGAGCTGGGAGATCATCGTTCCGGCCACCTGGCCAAATGAGGTCTGCCACACTCCTCTTCTGGCCACAATGGACAACCTTCCCACATGCAAAATACATTCACCCTTCCCCCAGAGACTCCCCAGCTTATGGCACCAGTTTGGAGTCCGTGTCTCACGTCCACATCAGGTTTAGGTGCAGATGAGTGTCCTCAGATGGGACTTTGGGTAAGTCCCCTGAGTGCTCAGTTCTCCCCAGAAGCTTGGTGGCTTAATAAAATAGCAGTTGCCGTCTTGCGCCATTAAACTTGGGGGAGCTCTTTAGCAGCAGGATTGAGTGCTGGAAGCAGCTGCGGCTGTGACAAAGCCGGAAACACGCGTCACTGGCTTTGGGACCGGTGGGCAGAAGCGCATGGAGGAGACTGTCCGTGAGGCCGAAGGACATGGAAGAGGCCTGAAGGAGAGTGAGCAGGTGTTACTGGCAGCTGCAGGAAAGGGTGGCGATGGAAACTTGGGCAACGCTGTGGTCCGCGGGAACGGGGAAGAGAGAGGTGTACCGAGTGAACTCCGCGATCCGGGTCAGGAGATGTCAAGGCCAGCTGATGAGTATGTCACCTGGCTTCTTCCCATTGCCTATGGAAAAACAGCTTCTGGGCCAAGACCATGACTTTAAAAACCCTCTGTCAAGATTTTAGGATGATTTACGGGTTTCAGAGGAAACCCCAAAGAAAAAGGAGTTTATCTTGAGGAGGTTTGTGTTTGTGGTTTTTGTCTAATAGAGTAAACCCCATGATATTCATAGAAAACCCACAAAATGTGGAGTTCCGGCCAAGATGGAGGCATAGGCAGTCGCACTGTGCTTCCTCGCTCAACTAAGACTGAAAACAACAAAGATTGAGAAACAATTAACAACCAGAACAGAGGGAAATTAATTGAACAGAAGTCGGGCTCCAGTACATCCAGACCGGTAAGGAGCGGCGCAGTCGGGAGGCCTGCAAAGTGGGGTTGAGGGGTTCCCGGCGGCGGGAAGAGGCACTGGCTGGCAGGCGTGGGCGCGCAGGGCGCAGACGGCAGCGGACGGACCGGTAGCGGACGCTGGGCGCAGAAGCGCGGAGCCGACTAGCACACCCAGTGAGGGGTGCAGGGCAGCTGGCTGTCCGCAGCCACACGTTTGCAGACAAATAAGTGAAAACAGGCAGCGCCGAGGCGTTTCAAAGCTTAAGAGCCCCGTCTGGGAACTGAGGCCCGGAGTCTCTCACAGGAGACTTCTCGGGGAAACCCACAGAGTCTGAGAAAGTACACCAGCCCACCGCCCGGGAGCCAGCACAGCAAGGGCCCAGTTTGCTTGTGGGAGGCAGAGGAGGGGACGGAAGTCCTAGAGAGAGCGGAGCAG